>APFE030852364.1:0-10526 GCA_000404065.3 Pinus taeda
TCCCCTCTCTTTGTTTCACTCTCTCTCTCCCCCTCCCCTCCTCTCTCTCTCTGTTTCTACCCCTAATACCACACCCCCTCTCTCTCTCTCTCTCTCTCTCTATCCCCCTCCTACCACACGCCCACTCCCTCTCTCGCTCCCTCTCCTTCTCTCTCCCACGCTCCTTACTCTCATTATCTCTCTCATTCTCACTATCACCATCATATCATCCAACAACCTAATCTAGTATGTCATTTAACAAACAAAAACATAATCATGGGTATCTTAATCATATCATCTAACATATATAATCCACATCATGTAGCAAACAAAATGATCTTATCAATTGGAAATGAATAATCATGATATTACTTAAGAAACACAATCATTATATAACCTAAGAAATAATAAAACAAATACTTACATAATTTTATACAAATTGAACTTGCAAAAAATATCTACACATATTATCTAATTAGCAAAAACACAACCATCATATCACATAAACAAACAAAAAATGTTTTCAGTTAAAAAAAAAAGTTTTTCTAAGCCTCTTTTCACATTTAAATAAACAAACACATACATTTTGCATGTCTTATAAGAATAAAACAATTCTACTCAGAAATAAATTATTCTATATCATCCAATTTGCAAAAAAATAAATAATTTAATATAATTCAATATTGAATAAGTTAAATATTTACTTTACCCTAATGGAAATCTTCCCTAAAAATATAAGTGAAGTAAAACCTAGGATATTGAAAGTCTTATGGAAGAAGCGGGGATCCTTTTAAGAAAGCAGGGGATGATGATAGTGGGAAGAAACTACTTCGTAACCTCTTGAAGAAGATAATCAAGATATGTGTAGCAGTCCAGAAACTTGAAGAAGATAATCAAGATATGTGTAGCAGTCCAGAAAATTCATGCCAGCTTTTACTTTCCCAAAAATCTAAATTGATCAAAATTTTAAAAAATACAAATATTTCATTAATTGTAAAATTTAGGAAAATATTTTTAATAAACAAAAAATTAAAATTACATGAATGCTAATATTTAATAAATCTAAAATCACAACCTAATTTAAATAACAAATTTCATTCTTCTACATATATTAATATAGATATTTCAATAATAAATTATAAAACTTAAACTAATAAACTTTATATATATAACTGACTAACATTGAATTAATAATTTGGCTAAGCTAAACTAAACTTCTTAGCTACATAATTTTCATACAAAAATTTAATACACATTACACTTTATGATATGGATATAATAAACAGAAACATATTCTAAAAGTAAAATTTCTTTTAAATAAATCATTAAATTACAATATTGACCAAATAAAATAAAAAAGAGCAATAATTATCTACGAAATTTATATATTGAAGCCTGTTAATAATCAATTGCATTGATTCTATATGTATGCGACTTAACTTACATGCAATAAATAGATATAGTTTTAAAATCCTATTTATATTCCATTGAATTTTCAATGTTTTATATCGGGTTTTAATTTCATTTTCCAGCTGTTATCTCTAGCAAAACAGTTTAGAGATTTTCATCCACGTTCTATGTTTCCCAAGGATTGGATTGGAAATATGCCAAAATGCCCATGACGGAAGGATTTTTTAAATTTCCCACTACAAGATTTCCACAAAAAAAGACTCAAACACTAGATTTGACAAAAAAGACTCAAACACGAAGAAGCTTTCCCCAGATATTGTGGGAAAAGGAGCGAGTGAGGCTTTATAACAAAGAACATTGCAATAAGATTAATGGAGTTGATTATCAAAACTAAGGAAAAAAATCCAATGATAACATTAGATTATTAATAAGTAATTAATGCCATAAGAACCAAGAAAAAATCTAGAAGATGGAAAGAAAATAAAAAAAATATGAGAAATTAATGGAATTGCTAAATAAAAATTAAGATTAAAGGATTAGTGACCAAGAACAAATTTAGAAAATAGAAAGAAAACAAAAAAATTAAGAGGAATTAATGGGATTGTTGAATAACAATTAAGATTAAACGACAAGTAGATAAGAGAAAAATTAAGAGGAATTAATGGGATTGTTGAATAACAATTAAGATTAAAGGACAAGTAGATAAGAGATTAATGAAATAGGGAGCAATAACAATAGAGCATAAATATTTTAAAAAATTAGGCCACGTAAATAGTGAGGAGGAATTAAAAACATTGGGTCACAAAGTTAGTGAAGGAAGAATTGTAATAGAAACAAAAGACACGAAAAATGGAAATTCTACTCTAATCTATGAAACCAAAATGGGAGAATAAATGATGAATATAATTATGAATATAAAATAAATAAAAGAAGCATACCTTTCAATCATGGTTGTAACCAATATCACTGCTAACGCTCTGTCGTGTATACCTCCATCCATCCCTGGATCGACTTTCATTCATTTACTCGCTGATCTTCTTGGTTGACTTCAGATTTAAATAACATCCATTCTAACAAAATAGAAGGACAAACCCATAGGTATATGAATGAAGAAATAAATACAAAAGAAGCAATCAAATGCAAAAGACAATGAAAGAATCCATCAATGGAAAAGACAATGAAAAGAAAGAGAGATAGAGGATATAAGTGTGTATTTCATGTGCCTTTGCTACCGACATCGACTCCATGCATCCCTAGGTCAACTTTCATTCATTCATTCGCTGATCTTCTTGGTCGAATTCAGATTTAAATAACATCCGTTCTGACAAACCCACACGCATAGACTCGCAGACACGAAGCACTTCAACTTCAAATACAATCAAATATCCTACACAAGACGACGAGGCATTTTACTGCAAATGAAAATGATGAAACATCTATGCTCTTCTCCATGAAATGTTACACTGTACAGATACAAAGACACAATTTACACAGAAATAGAGTAAACAACAGAGAGTTAAAGGAGCGGATCCTAGAGAGTTAAAGGAGCGGATCTTTCATCTTCAAGGATGCGCAACTACTATTAGTTCACTAATAAGGGACCTCAGGGACCTAGCTTACATAGTGACAGGCTACACATGTGATTCACTAGTGTGAGAAAAAAATAATAGTGTATTCATATTCTAGGAGGCCTGTACAATTGCACAGAATTTGAGTGAACCTGTTGCTTCAATATAACTTCAATATAATATGAAGTCAGCAAAATTGCAAATAATTTCAATAGAAATCTTTCACGAGTTTAATATTAAGTGGGATCTACAAGAAACAAAAACTAGTAAGCGTGCGAAGTTGTGCATAATTGAGTGGAAAATAGTTATTTCAATATAATATCAAGTAGCATTTACAATACATAATAACGAGTAATTTGTGTTCATATTCTCTAGCTGCAACTATATAGGGCCAAGAACTATATTAATTTTTTTTTCTCACTTATAATGTGTATGATTCAATTCTATTGGAAATTGAAACAACTATGTGTTATGCTATCCAAAGTATAACACAATCTAGTTAAATTGTAATATGTGAAAGTTTGTAGAAACATTTAAAAGTAATTTTTTCTCTCTCAAATTTGATGAGATATCCAATGTACTTAATTAAGAAAAAATTAGAGGTATGTTGTTGGACAACAAACAAGCATATTGACTAGATCATGAACTAAGATCGTGTAAGACATTTTATGATTAATGTAAGAATGTTTAGTTTTTTCTCATGGAAAAAAAAATAAAAAATAAAAAGTTTCATATGGTTTCAAGAATTATGTTTGAATTTTTTTAGTACTAGAGAATTTAAAATGATGTTGTTTATTAATTAGGTGAACAAAGTATTACTATAATACAACCTCTAATAATTATAACATGTGTCATGATACATTCAGATAAGCTAACATTATATGAAACACATTTATTAGTGTAGTTATGTTACTTAACTAATATAAGCTAAAATTTGTAAGTACTGATAAGAGTAAACCATTAATATTATTACTCATAGTAAGAATTAATGGTAGTTATCATCATGAAAAAATGAGATAGCCAAAAAAAATATTGTAATTAAATTATGTTAGGAAAATTATTTTAAATTTAAATTATTAGAATATATTAAAAAATATTTCTTTATAATAAATTTAAATTTCTAATATAGTATTACAATGTATTAAAAGGAAATAAATATGTGTTACAAAACAAATTACATGTAGTTTGGAAGAAATTGAAGGTAGAATGTTTGAATCATATTAAATAATTCTTAATTCAAAAATTTGAATGTAGCCATAATTTTAATATGGTCAATAATAGAAATAATAAATTACAGATTATTTTAAAATTAATAGAATCATTCCCATGTACTGATCAACCCTTTACTGTACAATTATAAATGAGTAGTTGTTAGTGTTGACAAGTAGCGAAACCACATTGTTAAATGTGGTTGATATACACAATAAGCTACAACTTAATATATACTATATTATAAACTTATAATAATATTATAAGCTCACAAAATATTAGAAAATGAAACATATTATTCATATTATAAATCCAAGGGGTTATAAAGCACAACCAAATTAATAAACGTGGTTAATACACACTCGTAAGCTATATAAATCACATACATAAACATACTAGTAAATGTAGTTGAAATAACCAAATAGGGCCATTAACTGTATAGATTTAACATCCATATAATATTGATAATGGATAGACAGATATAAATAAGTAATATTATTAAAATAAAATTATATTAAATATTAATATTATTAAAAATAATTGCTATTATTATTATTTATTTTTAAAAATAATTGTTATTATTTTTATTTATTTTTTAGAACCTATCATTATTATAAATCCAAGGTACGAATATTATTAACTCTTTGGATTACGAATCCTAATGACCAATATTATAAATCCTAGGGATTTTTAAAACGAAAGGATTACAAATACTAACTATTATATTTTTAATAAAGGGATCAATAATATAAAACAGATGGATTTATACTATAAACCCAATGGATCAATAAACCCAAAAGATGAACTATATATATATATATATATATATATATATATATATATATAGAATATAGTATATATATATATATATATATAAGTAATAAAATGTAAAACTAATCATAATAAACACTTATAAATATATATATTTGAAAGGAATAAAACATCGTATATTAATAATTTTTCTATCATATACTTCTAGACTGTTTTATTTATAATAAAAAATTTGATGGACATTAATAGTAGCATACACATATAACAAAGAAAAACATATGTGGAGACATATTTTAAATAATAAACATTATTTTCAATAAGTCATTAAAGCAAATATTGATGTTGGTATAGATAACTATCGACTTAAATAAAACATAATAATAATTATCCAATAAATTCTTAAACCAAAACCCTTTTAGTAATCACTCTTGTTGGTTCTATATTCATGTCATCTACCTATAGTTTAGTCTACTGGACGGTAGCATTATGATCTAGTTGGATGGCACCACATCTCCTTGAATTTATGGTTTACTTTGGAAGGGGTATTTTTATTTATCCTTAGGTTTTGGTGGAGAATGGAGGATCTATATTGGGAGTTGGGGTGGATTGATCATTTGCTTGGGGATATGTCACTTGAATATAACCTGTGGGAATTGTCAGGTGTGGTTGCTCACCATTATCCTTTGGATCAAATTCCACCAAACAAGTGGCTTTCATATTTTCTATTTGGTACAGTTGTGGGGAAGAAGAAAATATTATTTTTTGTATCTTCACCACACATCACCATAAACCTCGAAATATAGTTGATAAATGCATCAGTGGGGCTAACCATAGTCCACCTAGGTTATACGATGCCCTCCTAAGGAGGATTTAGGTTACAACACTACAAAGTCGAAAATACACTCCTAAGAGTCAATAAAAATGGAAACATCTTATAGAATCCATTCTAGTAATATTTTAGATTGATCAACTAGTGCTAACATAGTGGGAGTAGGTATAAGTTTAGTAAGTCCAATAAATTATATTTCATATTTGGTCATGACATTTATTGTTAAACTCGGGTCAAGAAATGGATTTGGAATAATAATTTTTCCCAATATAAATGGTCATTATTATATTACTAAGGTCATCACACTTATTAGGTGGGGATTTCGCTAGCATTACTTATGACATCATCCCTACAACATTAACAAATGGAGGATTCCTAGTTTTCCAACCAATACTTTTTACACATATCTCCCTTACATTTTTAACACAAATTGAGATGTCCTTGATCATTCTAAGCAATGGAATACTAAAACAAATATTTTTCAATTACTTCATAAATTAAAAATTAATGTTGAAAATGTAGCAAGAAAGGTCTATGTAAATTTCAATTTTAGTAGAATACTTGGAGGTAGTTAACTGATGTGACATGGCTCTTATTACTCAGTTAACTGAGAAAATTAAATTTGGAGAGACTTATGTAGAGTTATACATGATTTCTTGTTAATTTGTAGCAATATATTTTAATTAATTTAAGTTATTGTTAGTTTAACTAATTCTAATTGTTAGAAGAACTAGTGGAGGTCAATTTTTGAGTATATTTGATGTTTGCTTTTGCATGAAAATGATTCTTGTTTTATACGATGAATTAAATTTTGTAGATGATAGAGTAGAACCATGTCTTGTGATTTAGTAAATTTCACGAAATATTTTTAATATACACATTAATTTCTACACCTAACAAATGGATCAGTTTTATCTACATAATTTTTATTTTTTATAAATTAAATAACATAGAAATGAAACACATAAAATATTAAATAGACACAAATAAAAAAAATCCATAAAACGAGAGAGAGAGATATACACGGCTCACCCAATTTGGGGTACATCGGCAAAGAAATAGTTATTCATTCCCTTTATATAATATAACAAAATGAAAGGACAAAACCATCAAAAAATATGTTGTAATTTCCTCTTCATCATCACACAATATCCTTTTTTTCTTTCAACTACAATAATACACAGTTGAAATACAATTCCCTCATAAAAACTCACGGTTGCCATCTAGGAAAAAAACCTTAAATTAACATAAATTATATCGTCAAAGATTCCACCTAATGAATAACCTAAATTGGCTAAAAAATTACATTTTTTTACAAGGAAATTTGTATCTAAATTTATCCACGTGGGTGCTTTCCCGAACCTTAGGGAGAGGGGGGATAAAATCATGCTAACACCCCCTCACGATGATAGTGTGCGGCCAAGCGCCCCCACACCCCCTTGTCGGGGACTATGATCTAAACGTGGCTAAAAGGTGACCTTTAAATGAAGAATATAATTAGGCTCCACACCCAACAATCACCCACTGGGAGACTAATCTTTAACACTCCACCACTGCTTCACTTATTGGACAATTCTTCCACCTAGCCTTGTTGTTTCTCATCTTTACCATCATACTTGAAGTTCAATTGAAATTTATTAGAATATCAATTTATCCTTAGTTACCACCTTGGTTAACATGTATGTAATATTCTGGCTAGTGTGTATCTTTTCGAGCTTCAATTTTCCATCTTATAAAAATAATTGTATGAAATGGTAATTGATCTATCTATTTTTCCTCTTAGAATGAAATGTTGAGTTCCTTGAAACATGACTGACACTCTGGTTATCACTGTATAACCTTTCAATCTCCTGCTTCTTTCGCAAATGGTCCATAAACGTTTGTAACCAAATCATTTCTTTACTCAAAACTGTAGCAACAACATACCCACTTCCATCGATGAAAGTTTAACAATGAATTGAATTTTAGAAAATGAAATTATTTTTGTTCAACCTATCATATGGTGCTCATAGTATTATCTCTATCACCTTCCATGTCTACATCAACATATCCCCGTAGAACAATGTGTAAACCTCTAAAACATAATGCTTAATAAGTGGTGCCTCTAAAATATCTGAGAATCCACTTCACTGTCATCTAATTCTCTTTTCCTAGATTGTCCATATACCTTCTCACAACTCCCATTACATGTGAAATATGAGGCCTTGTACACATCATTGCATCGATTAAACTTCGAACTAATGATACATATGGAACTTCAGACATATAATCCATATCTTCCTCACTCTTGGGACACATATCTGTACATATTTTGAAATGGGTAGCCAAAGGTGTATTAACATATGAAGGATTTTCATTCGAACAACAAAATCCTTCACTGCGAATGAATTAGCCAATTTTTCTTTCAGCACATTTATATTTTGCATGTTATATATTGAAACAAGCATGTCATCTACATAAAATAACAATATAATATAGATTCCATGATTCTACCTTTTTAGATAAACACAATGGTTAGACTGACATCTAGTATAACTTTGTTCAGACATAAACATGTCAAAGTTTAGATATCACTACATAAAACTGTCTTAATGATTTTATGGTTTTCATATATAAATGATAATTAAAATCATTAACACCATATCCATAGAAGGTACACTTCTTTGATTTTTCCTCAAGACTTGTTCTACTTTCTTTATAAATGTGGACAAATGCCTCACAACCAAAATTCTTTAGAAATGAGTAATTTACCTTCTTACATGTACATGTCTCCTCTAGAATTCCACTGTAGAAGGAACTTGAAGCCCATTTTTTTATAAGATAAATAACAATATGAATATCATTTTCTCAACATTGTAGATGTAATACTCTTCCTCTCTCTCATTCTCCATGTCCCTATCTCTCTCTCTCTCTTGATATCCTCCTCCTCCCTCCCTCCCTCTCCCCTTTCTCCCTGTCTCTTGCATTCATTCCTCTCTCCCTTTCTTACTCCTTCTCCCTTAATCCCTCTCTCTCTTCTTATCTTTCATCCTTTCTCTCATTCTCTCTACCCCTTTCCCTCCCATGTCTCGCTCTCTCCCTCTCTCTCTTCTTATCTCTCATCATTTCTCTCATTCTCTCCCCCCTTCCCTCCCTTGAATCTCTATCTCCCTTAAATATATTTAAGTCCAGCAGACTCTCTCTCAATCATCTCTTACCCATTCACCCCTCTCATTCTCTATCTCTATGTCACCATCACTTCCTCACTCTCTCTCCGCTAATCCTAAAACTTATACCCTAGATCTAATTTTGAAACATGACTTCACTTAACATTACTTAGAATTAAGTGAAACTAATTCTTTCAACTAAAATATATGGTGGTAGTATACAACTTTATATACATCATAAACATGGAATCAATTTTAAAATATTAATAAAAGAAGCACAACCCATTGTGTCATTTAAAGTGCAATTTAAAAAATTAAAATAAAAACATACTTTTTATAAAAAAAATGCATACATCACTTAACATTAGTTAGCATTAAGTGAAACTAATTATTTCAACAAAAATATATGGTGACAATATACAATTTTATATACATTGTAAACATGAAATAAATTTTATAATATTAATAAAATAATCACAACCCATTATGCCATTTAAAGTGCAATTTTAAAACCTAAAAATATAAACATAAATTCTAGCAATTTTTTATAAATCATACATTGTAACATTATATTTTGATAAAGTAATAATATCCTTGCAATATTTAAATGTGTGTTAAATAAATATTACACTTTCATATTTAGAAATAGGAAGATTTACATAAAAAATAATGACCAACATAAATTAAATAACAAATTCATATTACGTTACACCAAAAATATTTGATCATAAACATAACTGAATGCAGTTTTATAATAAAAACAAATAAATAAATATATGATTATAAAAAATACAAATTTATAATATATATGGTTAGATAACTTAATAATTAAAAATATGTACAATGTGAAGTAAATGCATTTCTTTTTATATGTAAAAAAGACCATGAGAGAATTCACTTATTCATAATAAAAACATAATAATAATAATTTAATTGTAAAAACAAAAAAAGTGGAGCATGTGGGGATAATAATAATAATTTATTGGAGAAAAAGAAACCAACAAAAAATCCCGATATAATAAAATAGATGGAATTAAACCAAACTAAACTAATAATGGAGAAACTATTAAATACGGTAAATACATACTTACTCCATTTGTAAAAACAATTTAACAAAGTTTAGAGAGAGTATGTGCAATTTGGGCCATAGTGCGAACTCAATTAGTCTAGTTTGAGTCTTGCCTGAGGAGAAGATGATGGACGGAACGAAGTTTTTAAGGACGGAAACCATTGGAGTAAGATCTATTAGTGTTATGACTAGTAACAATTTGAAATCCCAATTTCTCATCCCAGTATTTCTTCAACGACGACTTTTTCGTTCATTCTGGTTGTTATAATAAAGGGTGAGATCAGACCTAAAATAAAAAATGATGGCATGAAATATAATAAATATAGATAAAAACGAATTTAAATCAACAAATAAACTGAAATAAAAAAATCTTTTATCGAGATAACGAAATGCCACTTAAAATCAGAAATCTACATAGAACAAAGATGCGAGCTAAACAAGTCCAGAAACTCAATATAATAAAATTAAGTAGGGTTAAACAAAACTACACTGAAAATAATATTGTACAAACTGCATTTAGTTTTGTAAAAACAAATAATCTTGAA
>APFE030852365.1:1786-12835 GCA_000404065.3 Pinus taeda
CCATGGTTTTGCCCATGGTTTTGTTCATGGTTTTCGCACATGGTTTTGGGCGCGATGGTTTTCGGTCCATGGTATTGGATGCTTCAGCATGTATATACATGTATTGTAACATTGAAAGGAATATAATGAAAAATCAAGCTGGTAGTCCCAATTTTGGGATCTAGGGGAAAATCTCTGTGTATATTTGTTTTATGTGTTACGCTCTCGCCTTTGTTTATTTTCTATTTTAGAATTCGTATGTAGGTAATTTTTGTATGGGGTTAAAACCTACAATAACTATGTAGGAAAAGTGTAGTAGCAGGAAAGGATGTGTATTGTTTGCAATTCATATTTCTAGTGACAAAGGGAAGGACGTTGAGGATGTTAAAGTCTTAAAGAGCTATCTGGTTTTGTAATAGTTTCAAGATGTATTTCCAACAGAGATTCCAGAGTTGCCTCCTCATAGGGAAGTGGATTTCTCTAATGAGTTGATACCAAGAGCAACACCAACATCAAAGGCATCTTATAGTATGAACACTCCACAGATAGTGGAACTAAAGTTGTAGCTTAAGGAAATGCTTGATAAAGGATACATAAGGCTAAGCGTGTCACCTTAGGGTGCACCCGTATTGTTTGTGAAGAAGAAGGATGGTACTCTTAGGTTGTGTATTGATTACAGGTAGTTGAACAAGGTGACTATCAAGAACAGGTACCCATTGCCACAGATTTATGACTTGTTTGATCAATTGAAGAGACCATTACTCTTCTCGAAGATTGAAACTATATTAGGATATCATCAGGTATGCATCAAAGAAGAGGACATTTATAAGACTACATTTTGTACCAGGCATGGGCATTGTGAGTTTGTATTAGTTCCTTTTGGTCTTACTAATGCTCCATATACTTTCAAGTGCTTGATTAAAAGTGTGTTGCATCCTTATCTAGACAAGTTTGTGATAGTATTCATTGATGATATACTGATATACTCCAAGAATGAGGAAGAACTTGCAGAACACATGGCTGCAGTGTTGAGATTGCTAATAGAGCATCAATTGTATGCTAAGCTTATTAAGGGAAATTTCTTTCAGACAAAGGTGCATTACTTGGGACTTGTTGTTTCCAAGGAAGGTATAACAATGGACACGGAAAATAAAAGAGCTATCATGGAGTGGGAAACTCCTAGGAATGTGGATGAGGTCAGATCATTCATGGGATTAGTAGGTTACTACAAGTGGTTCATCGGTAAATTCTCACAGATTGCTTATCGTATTGCATCTTTGCAATGAAAAGGAAAGAAGTTTGAATGGACTAAGGAGTGTGCAACTAGTTTTGAGCAGTTGAAGCATTTGCTTACAAATGCTCTAGTCTTGAAGATTGCAGATCTTGACAAAGAGTTTGTGGTATGTACAAATGCTTGCAAGAGGGGACTTGGTGGAGTCCTGATGCAAGAAGGACATGTAGTATGATATGAGTCAAGGAATTTGAATGAGCATGAGTAGAACTATGTGACTCAAGATCTTTAGTTGGCAATTATAGTTCATGCATTAAAGATGTGGGGTCATTATCTTCTTGGCAGACGATTTATTCTAATGAGTGATCACAGTGGGATGAGGTACTTATTTGACCAACCCAATCTAAATTCCAGGAAAGCAAGATGGTTGGCTCCTCTCAGTGAGTTTGACTTCGAGATTAGGTACATTTAAGGGAAAGGAGAACAAGGTTGCTGATTCTCTTAGTAGAAGAGTGCATGTGAATCACATTGCAACAATGAGTTCTTATGGGACAAATTTATAGGAGTGGATCTTGCAGGCTAGACAACATGATGACATGTATCAAAAATTGAGGCACATGTTACAACAACAGGGTACAGGTGATAGGGATGAGGAGTATCATCTCACAACAAATGGCTTGGTCATATTAAGGAACGAGATTTATGTACCAGATGACAGTGAGCTCAGAAAGCTTATCTTGAGGGAGTTTCATGTCTAGCCGTATTCAGGACACCTAGGATATCAGAAGACATTGACAACAGTTAATAAGTTCTATCATTGGAAGAAATTGAAGAAAGAGGTGGTTGAGTTTGTTTTGAGACATTATGATTTTCAATAGGTAAAATCAGAGTGCAAACATCCAAATGGTTTATTGCAGCTGATTCCGATTCTAAACTGGAAATGAGATATCATTTCCATGGACATATAAACAACATGATTACATCATGGTTGTGGTTGATAGGTTAAGTAAGGTAGCTCATTTCATTACAAATAAGTCTATGAATTCAGAGAACGTATCAGACAAAGTTTCCAAGTTCACTTCCAAGTTTTGGAAAGAGTTGTTTGTGGGTTTGGGATAGAGTTAGCTCTCAGTGCAACTTATCATTCGCAGATAGATGGACGCACAAAGAGGGTTAACAAGATTCTTGAGGACATGTTGAGGATGTACGTTATGCATCAACAATGGAAGTGGGAAGAGTATCTTCCACTAGTAGAGTTTGCATATAGTAATGGGTATAAGGATTCCTTGAAGATGAGTTTGTTTGAGGCACTTTATGGACGAAGTTGTAATACTCCTATCAAATGCAATGATCCACTGAACAGGGTGTCGATTGGACCATATATGTTGGTAGAGATGGAATAAGAAATGCAGGTCATTAAGAGGAATTTAAAGGTAGCACAGTACAAGCAGAAGAGTTATACATATAAATGCAGAGCATTTAAGGAGTTTCAGGTTGGGGATAATGTGTACTTGCATATCAAGCCCAAAAGGAGCTCCATGAGGATTGGATAACGTGCCTAGTTCACACGTCGATATTGTAGGCCTTTTGAGATACTTGAGAGGATTGGACCATTGGCCTACAAAATTGTGCTGCCTCTGACAATGAAATTCCATGACGTTTTCCATGTTTCATTGCCTAAGAAGTATGTTAAGGATGTTGATCATGTGATTGGATGGTCTATATTATAGGTGGAGCAAGAAGGATAATTATATTTAGAGCCTTAGTGCATATTGTAGCAAAAACAATTCATGCTCCATAACCGAGCAATAGAGCAAGTTAAAGGGCAATGGAAACCATTTTGGGCCCGATGAAGCTACATGGGAGATGGTTGATCAGATGCGGGCTTTATATCCTTCATTATTTGTTGGTTCAAGCAAATGAGTTTTTGGTATATGTATATGTATATATGGATGTTGTTGTAGATACCATAATGAGTTGTGTTAAATATCCAATAAGTAGTATGATTTTAATGTTTGCCATGTTGGTCATGGTTTGTAGTAACTATTCATGGTAAATATTGCATCAAGTTGTGTTATAAACTCCATAGGAATCATGTTTTGTTTCAGTGGTTTGTGGTCATAGGTGACATAGAACACTGAGGACGGTGTTCCCCTAAGGGGGAGGGGTTTGTAACAACCTCGGGTTAAAATTTCATGTAACAAAGGTTAATAAAAGCAAAATAGACCAAGGTCATGGGACACATATTCCAAGTTGAATGTTGGGAAAAGCACTATAGTGGGTATCAATTTCAGTTTATTAATGGTTAAGGAAATTGAAAAAGGCATTGGAAAAGGAAAAGAGGCATTAATTGACATTTATTTACAAAAATAAAGGAAAATAGGAGAAAAGGAAGGTGAAGAGACACAAATTTGCATGCTAAGGAAATTAGAAGGAAAACTAAGGAAAATGAAGAAATAGAGGCCTCAATGATAAAAAGGCTTCTGAGGATCAGTTCACAACTTTTGTCAATCTTAACTTGTGTCAAGTGAGAAAGAGAGAGAATAGCACCAAGAGGAGAAATAAAGAAAGTAAGCAAAGGAAGGAAAACGACAAACAAAGAAAGCAAGGAGAAGGTTGGATCAACAACTTCAACAAAAGGATTTTGCAGGTAACAAGTTGCATGTGTGATTTTATAACCGAGGTGTGAATGCATGGTACATGCATTTGCTTATTTGGTTAATTTTTTGTCATTGGCATGGGTTTTGCTAGGTTTGACAATGGTTCCATGCTTGCCTTGCTAGTTGCTATAGCCATGGTGTGATGGGATTCATTTCTGGTTGAGCTTTGGATTGCTGGAAGGTTTTAGATCCGAGTGAGATGGTCTAGGGAAAATTACCAAGGGTTGGGGGTGGAGATGGTTTTCTACGGGAAGACCTCAACAAGTGGGTGGAGATGGTTTTCTCTGGGAAGACCTCAATAGGTGGGTGAAGACAAGAAAATTCCTCAAGGGATGGTGAAGGAATTCTGAGGCATCCAAGCTTGTTTTGGTTTTGTGATCTCTTAACTGGCTTTGGCGAGATCACAGTAGTTTGAGGGTGGAGGCGGTTTAACCTTTGGATTCCCTTGATTGTTTATGTCTTGGTTTATCCCATGAGATCCCACATTGAGGCTTGGAATATGGCAAGGGGGTGATTGGCTGAAAAAATATTTGGTTCAACTCAATCTATGGTCAGGTGGTACGTGGAAGTCCCTGACTTATTTGGATTTTGCATAAGTTAATAAGAGATACTTTTATAATGAACTCTATAAGAATTTGTACTTGTTGTGATGTTGCTTTGATGGTTATTTTCTCATGGTTAATATTCTGGTTATAATCTCGTTATAAGCATGATTTATGATGTGTACCATCTATGGCTCTTGTCATGAATTGTTTAGTTATTGATTGGTTGATTAATGTATGGAATAATAAGTGTTGTTGCAACTCTGTGGAGAGGGCATAGAGCCTTCTTGGTGATTTTTCAGATGAATCTCAGACTATTATGATCAGATATGCATTCATGAACTGTAGCTTATATGTTTTCCATGTGTTTGATGAAATGTCTATTATGGACCAGGCATGTCTTGGGTCAATTATTGTTCAATTTTTGTATGAAAATATTTTTCATTATGTTATTTATCATTATGAGAAGTTACAAGCAGTTCTAGGTAGTGGTTTGGAGGCTAGCCTGAAAAGTGGCTCAGATATCGGGATCGCACCCTCTGAACTAGATATTTTGGTTTTGTTAAATAATGAATCCATACAGGTGAGGATAGTTTTAAATAGAGGAGGAATGACTTGTTATAGAGCTTTATGAACCCAACGTTTCAGACTAACAAGTGAGTCCATCATCAGGGGACGTGTCTATAGATATTCTAAAGATATTAATGATGTATCCATGAGCTATAATTTAGGGTATATATATAGGTTATGAAAGAATTAATCTAAGAAATTAGGTCGGCCATTATCCAATTAGTTTGTTAATATTCAGATTTTTATTTATTTATTTATTTTTATTATTTATTATTAATTAATTAATTAATTACTATTTTGGGCTATTACCGCATGGAGACAGTGTTGTGCATACGATTTGAGGCCTATAACTGCATTTATGCCTTGTCATGCATGCAATTGTGGGCTTAAGGCAGTGAAAAAGAGACCCAGATCAAGGTTTTGTCATGTGGGGTGGTCCTTTGACCCCTGAGGGATGTTGTGAGTTGTCAGTTTGTTGGCCCCACTTCCATAACTAGAGCTTGGAGGTTTGGTCATGTGATAGTGGCAAGTCAGTTCACATTTACCTGGGAGGGCTTATGAAAGCAGGTAAATGTGGGGTGGCATTATAAAACATATATCCCTATTCCCAGAAGAGTGAAATTGAATGTATGGTTGCTATAATACTAGAGGAAGGTATAACTCAACCTAGCCAAAGTTCTTTCTCTTCTCCAATAGTATTGGTGCACAAGAAGGATGGATCATGGCATATGTGTCAGGATTACGGAGAGCTCAACAAGCTCAATATTAAAGCTAAATTTCCCATTCCCGTCATTGATGAATTGTAGGATTAATTACATGGAGCACTTTACTTTACCAAGTTGGATATTCGTTCAGGATATCATTAAATTAGAATGAAGACATACGACATTCTAAAAACAACATTCATAAATCATGAAGTTCATATGAATTTTTGGTCATGCCTTTTGGCCTCACTAATGGACCTTCCACATGTCAAGGTTCAACGAATTCCACTTTCAAACCCTTGCTTAGAATTTTTGTGTTAGCAATTTTTTATAATACAATAATCTACAAAAATTATTGGAAAGATCATGTTCAACATGTTGACAGGGTGCTCAAACTATTGGAGGAGAAACAATTGTATGAGAAACCCTCCAAATCTTTATTTAGGGTACATGAGGCAGAATATTTGGGTCATATTATATCTCATGAGGGTGTTAAGGTTGACCTTAACAAAATTAAATCCATACAGGAATGGAAAATCCCCATAACCTTAAGACATATTTGTCGATTTCTCGGGTTGACAAGGTATTATCGTAAGTTTATTAAGAATTATGGGAAAATAGTAGCACCTCTAACAAAATTACCGAAGAAAGATGCATTTTCCCCAACTCCAAAAGCAACTAAGGCCTTTGAACATCTTAAAGAAGCAATGTGTTGAGCTTCGAACTTAGTTGCAGCAGATGTTGGGGCCCCAGAGTCACACTACGCTGTGTTATATTGAAAATCTTAGGAAGATCTAAGTGAAACCTTAGTTTGTTATTATGTTAATGATATTCTATTTAAATCAGTGTGTATAGCCATCTGTTGTTATATTAAAATATTGCTCAGTGTATTTATGTGGTTTCTAGGCTCAATGTTTTAGTTCATTTTCCCTTGGCCTAATTTTTTTTTAATTAATTAATTAATTATTATTATTTTTTAACTTTTTATTTTTATTTAATTTTAATTTAATTAATTTTTATTTAATTTTATTTACAGATTTAGAATTAAGGTTTAAGTCTCATGCATCTAATTTTCTCCTCTAAATTATCAGAAGAAAATGGGATAACATGAAGAACTAGGACAACCATTGGATGAGTGTTAAGATATTGATGCAATGATATGTATCTATGTAAACGTGTTTATTACAACTTTAAATACAATGACATTAGTCATGGTCTAACTGATATATGGTGTACTTAAAGTCTAACTGTCACATAGATTCCACATTTATGATGAGTTTTCAAGAAAGCACAAATATCATACATAAATCCTTTTCAAATTAAACATTGATCTCCGTTGAAACATAAGTCTTCTTTTAAGAATCTGGGTTAAGGGAAAAATTATCAGCCGTTAGTAAAACTTTGTTGGGTTCCATTTGTACTAATCATAAGTTGGAGCATTCATGACCCTTGGGTTTGACATGAGTGGTTTTAAAAATAAAAGGTGGAAAAAATAGAGAACAAATATCAGCAAGTTTAAAGGAGCAATTAAGAAGCCCTTTAAACCTATCAAAATCTAGTGGGTTGTTGAGAAATTAAGAATTCAAATACTATAAAACACAATATTCTTGAAAATTTCCATTTCTTTTAAAACCCTTATAAAACCTATCAAAGAAGTCAAGATACTCTTCAAACAACCTTGATAAATGTTTCAAAAACTAAAATAAACCATCACATTGATGCCAAAATTCACTCCAGTTTAACAATTCTACACCATCATATTAACAGAGCAAGTTTACAACACAAAATGCCATGAAAATTTCATGAAATTGTATTCATATGTAGCAAAGTTTAAAAAATGATGTGAGTACATGAAATTACATGAAAATAAGACAGACATCCCAAGAGTCATTGCAAAAATCCTTCTTTGAATAGCTTCAAAACCTCCCAACAATTCCAAAAAAATTTGGCAGAGTTTCCCTACATCCCAGAAATTTTCTCTCTCTCTAAATTACAAATTGAGGCCTATATATAGATACTCAAGAACCAAAACCTCACCCTAAACCACTAGTGGCATTTGAAAAACCACTAAGATTCTTTACAAAATTGCCAGCTATAATGTAACTAACTTCATTTAGAAGCTTCTTGAATATTCGCCAGCTATAGAGAAGGTCCCTTTAGATTTGGCTATAATAAATATTGTTTCTTTCCCTTGGCTATGTGTTGGGCCTTCTCTCTCCTTGTTGGTCTCTAACTGCATTAGGTGCTACTGTGGGTGCACTACTGACGGTGTCGGTGGGTTCGATATCAATGTCGCTGTCGGTGGTGCCGACACTAGTTCCAAGGGGAATACTGATGCTAATTATGACTACTGAAGTCGTGTTTGATATGATGAAGGTCTTCAGCTAGAGATTGCTTATGTTGAGACTTCTTATGTTGTTGGTGCAAATCCTTGTTGAACGACCCACTCATACAAGTCAATCAAAATCCTCCATTCGCTCCCATATGGGATGCCACATAACCAGGCCTATATGATGGTACCTTCCAAGCTGGTAATGTCTTCATAATCAAATTTTCCCCTCTCTTTGAAAATACTTTTGAGAAAGAAAAAAAACTTCATAATGATCACTATACAACTTCATAATCTCCCTCTTGTGGGGAATGTGGTTCTTTCCCCTGAGATCCTTGCGGTCTTCCTTAATTGTATCTAGGACCTTCATGAAGGATTCTTTGTGGGGAAAGTTCCCCTTGTTGTTGAAGAAGGTTAGGAAACTCTTTCGGTGGAGCACCTCACATTTCTTTTTAAAACCTTTTATTTCTTCCATTAGAGCTTTTGCCTCTTCTTTGGCCACCATCACTAATTCATTTTTCCTTATTACCTGGTTGGCTCATGTCACCTATTTAGACCTGTTGAGATTTACTTTTTTCACTTCTTCCTTAGGCACCTAGTTGAGAAAATCTACAATAACCTCGACCTTGATGGGAGAATCTCCAATTGTATTCTCAATGGCTTTTGTTTCACTGTCTGCTCTCCTCATGGTCTTGGTCATTTCTTGAATAAATTTAAAATGATTCCAGTGTTTTTCTATCATCTTTATAATTCTTCTCCATATTGTCTTTCTGATTGTCTTAATAGAGGGCTTGGTAGAGTTCTCCTTTCTTGAGAGTTCCAACACGGTTTCTAGTCTCTTAATATGTTCTCTTTCCTAGAGAAGTTTTGTCCTAGTTTTTTCCAATTCAATGTTCAAGTTTATGTCTTGGTTATTTCCAATTCCCTTCTTTGGTTTGGAAGTGGACAATGTGACTACTCAATTGTTAAGAAGTCTACTTGCTCGGCTAAAACACGAGTTGACTTTCTTAGCAAAAATGTTGCCTTGAGCGGGTCCCATTTGTAGGTTTTAACCCCATACAGTAATTACCTGCATATGAATTCTAAAACACAAAAAATAAACAATGCGAGAGCATAACACTTAAAACACATATACACAAAGATTTCCCCTGGATCCCAAAACCGGGACTACCAACTTGATTTTTCATTATGTTCCTTTCAATGTTTACAATACATATTTATACATGCCGAAGCATCCAATACCATGGATCGAAAAACCATTGCATCCAAAACCATGGACTGAAAACCATTGCATCCAAAACCATGGACTGAAAACCATTGCATCCAAAAACATGTGCGAAAATCATGCTCAAAACCATAGGTGGGTCCGCCCAACCTAACATAGGGTCCAAAACCAAAATTTTCTGGGGCGTTGCCTCGGACCCCATAAAGTGGGGTTATGGGTGCCCCTCAAACCTCATGTGACCTCCCCCCCTCTAACCCCTCATTAACTACGTGGGATAGTCGTGGAAAGAATATAACACAGCCCAACATTATCCCACTTGTTGTTTTCTTTCCACAGGGGGGCACAAGAGAGCTTAGTCATTTATCCAGCCCTACAATGCCCATTGTTTCTCTACACCAAGAGAACTTCTCAGAGCTCACAGATTTTGTCAATGCATCTGTAGTAATCTTCAAAGTGTCCACCTTTACCAGCAACACCTTTTTGTCTTCTATCATATCCCTCACAAAGTGATACTGAACATCAATGTGCTTTGTCTTTGAATGATAAGCAGGGTTCTTTGCCAAGAAATTGCACTTTGGCTGTCACAGTCTATCCTTATAGCTCCCTGTACTAACCCCATACTTGAACACAATCTCTGCAACCAAACTGCTTCCTTCCTTGTATTAGTGGCTGCCATGTATTCTGCCTCTATAGTTGATAGTGCCACTACAGATTGTTTCTTACCATCCAACTGACTGCACCTCCAAATAGGTTAAACACATACCCACTTGTAGATCTTCTCTGATCCAGATCTCCAGCCCAGTCTGCATCAACAAAGCCACCGATATCCAACACTCTGTCCAATCCTGGTCTTCCTTGGTAGCACAAACCATAATCACTAGTGCCACGAAATACTTGAAAACCCGCTTCACTGCTGTCCAATGCTCCTTTCCTGGTTTTGACATAAACCTGCTCAATACTCCCACTGCATGTGCAATGTCTGGTCTAGTACAAACCATTGCATACATTAGGCTACAGACTGCACTTTCATATGAAACACGAGACATGTCCTCTTCCTCTTCTTGTGTCTTGGGACATTGTTCAACAGATAACCTCACACCTACAGGAATAGGAGCCTTCATCGGTTTACTATCCTGCATATTAAACCTCTGCAATATTGTCTCCACATACTTCCTCTGGTTTAACCAGAGCTTCCTCTTTTTCTGATTTCTTTCAATTTCCATGCCCAAGATATAGTTTGCAGCACCAAGATCTTTCATGTCGAATTTGGAGGACAACTGGGTCTTCAAGTCCTGGATAACTTCTTTGTCATTTCCAACCAGCAACATATTTTCCACATACAAGAACAGATAAATAACACGATCACCAATTAATTTAAAATACACACAATGATCTGCTTTGCTTCTGGTGAAGCCAAGTCCCCGTATAAATGTATCAAATTTCTGATACCACATCCTTGTGACTATTTTAACCCATACAAAGACTTCTTTAACTTGCATACTAGTTCTTTCTTACCCTTCACCGCAAAGCCTTCAGGTTGCTTCATGTAGATTTCCTCTTCCAAATCCCGGTGAAGAAATGTTGTCTTCACATCCATCTGTTCTACCTCAAAATCAAAAGCAGTAGCAACAGATAAAAGTAATCTAATAGAAGTTACCTTGGCAACTGGAGAAAAAATATCACCAAAATCAATTCCCGGCACCTCGGAATAACCTTTTGCTACCAACCGAGCTTTGTATTTCTCCACCTCCCCTTCTGCATTTGTCTTCTTCTTGAACACCCATTTGCTGCCAATGGGTTTCCTTCCAG
>APFE030852381.1:0-14189 GCA_000404065.3 Pinus taeda
GCCTTGGAGCAATGATGCCAACTCGAGGTCCTAAAATCATCCCACACATTGAGCGATTTCCATCCTCAACAATCTTATTGGCCGAGCAAACTCCGCGTCAAACTCTACAGTCTCCTTCTTCCATCTCCACAATAGATCCTCCGTTTCCAAACTACTTTCCTCCGACACATTCTTCCATCGCACAAACTACTCCCTCTTCATGTCATTCCCAAGTCCAATAGTTTTGAGGTCCAAAATCGTCTCCAAAACTAAGCTTGGTTAGTCTACAATCAAGGCTAGTCCTCTTGGTGGTTTTGCTCTCTTAGGATGATCTCCATCAAGTCTTCCCTTCTTCAGTTGATTCACATGGAACACAAGATGTTTGGAACACATATAGTTCGGTGGCTCAAGATCATAAGCAACCTATCCAATCCTTCGCTTTACCCTGAATGGTCCTTCGTACTTCTTTGTCAAAGACTTCGTTATACCCTTTGGTGGTGGAAATTGATATTTCGACATCTTCAGAAAATCCATATCTCAAACTTCAAAGTGTGTGTCCCTCCTATCCTTATCTACCCATCTCTTCATTTTGTTTGTTGCATCTATCAAGTGCACTCGTGCTAACTCCAAGGACTTCTCCCATGTTGTCAAAAACCTCTTTGCATGCAAAACTCTTTACATATCCCCTTAGTAACATAGTGTGTGGTTTGCATTTTCCCATTGACCAACTCAAATGGAATATTCCCTATCACTAAAATCTTTTGTAAGTTATAACTGAACTACACCACGTCCAACAACTCAACCATCACATAATGTCTCAAGTAGTCTTCCAACAATGAGTTCATGCATTTGGTCTACTCATCTGTCTATGGATGGTAACTCGAACTATGCAATAGCTCCATCCTGACTAACTTGAACAATGTGGTCCAAAATTCGCTTGTGAACTTGAGATCCCTGTAAGACACTATACTCAATGGCACTCCCCAATACTTCACAACAATCTTGAAGGAAAACTTAGTTGTCTTCTCTACTCCACATGGCATGTTTGTTGGAATGAGGATGACATTCTTGGAAAAATGGTCAACGATGACCATGATCCCCTTATACCCCCTGTACCCATGGAAATTAAGTGATGAAGTCCATCAAAACACTCATCCAAGGTCTCTTTAGAATCGGTAAAGGCTGCAACAACCCTCCCTATCTCCTAGCGTGTGATTTTTGCTATTGAAAAATGATTAAAATATACACATGCTCCTATACATCCTTTGTTATCTTCTCCCAAAAATAACCTCTCTCTAATAATTCCAGTTCAATGTTGCCCTAGGTGGCCATACCAAGGAGAGTCGTGGCACTCCTTCAAGAGGTTCCTCCTAAGTCTAGATGAGTTTAGAACATAGAGACGGTCACCATAAAACAAGAGTCCATCTCACATGAAAAACTTCCTCATATTTGCTTCCTTCAACTACTGCACAATTCTTTTTTTTCTTGAGTGTTGATATCTAGAATTGCATGAAGTCTACTCTTCAACTCCTCACTCATACGAACTTAGCTCTCACTCGGTTTAGCATGGTCTTCTTCCTCCTCAATCACAACCAATTTTGCCTTCTTGGTGAGGGAGTCTACTACAGTGTTGAGTCTATCTGAGCTGTACATAATAGTCATGTCAAATTCTCCCAAGAAGTCTTGCCAATGAGCCTACTTTGATGACAACTTCGGTTGGGATGCAAAGTAACTCACTACAATGTTGTCAGTCTTGACAATAAATGTCTTCGCAATCAAATAGTGTCACCATACCTATAAACAATGGTTGATCACACATATTTCCTTCTCATGAACTCGGTATCGTCACTTTCTATCTAGGAGATTTCAACTCTCAAATGCCACCAGATGTCCATCTTGCATGAGCACTCCTCCAATCACAAAATTAGAAGCACCTGTGTGTACCTGAAATGGTCACTCAAAGTTAGGCAATTTAAGTATCGATGTTGTAACCATCCTCTTCTTCAAGTCTTCAAATGCTTCATGACATCTCTCGGTACAATTCCATCGCTTATCCTTCTTTAACAAGTTTGTTAGCAGCGTAGTTACCTTGAAATATCCCTCTACAAACTTTCATTGGTAGTTTTGCATCCCCAAGAAAACTCTCATCTCATAAATATTCTTCGGTTCCTCCGAATATTCTATCACATGAACATTACCAGGATCCATCTGTATTTACCATTGGCCTATCAAGCTCCTGAGGAAATGAATCTCAGATTGAGCAAACTTTCACATCAACTTCTTCAAGAACAACCGATTCTTCCTCAGTGCCTCAAACACCAACACCAAGTGCTTCTTATGATCTTCCATGTTGTCTCTATAAACTACGATATTGTTAAAGTCTTGCCCCAATATTATGTCAAAGTCATTCATATCAAACATCGTGAAGTTTAAACAACCTTTCTAATCTACAATTCAAACCAGCACATCACTTGCCAATCCTAACACTCTAGCCTTTGAGTTCATCACCTTGATCTCCACTTGCTTGGGGGTCAGCTGCAACCCAACTTCCTTTGCTAGACCTATCTTCATAAAATTTTGCATGGCCCTTTGTACACCAATGCTTTGATGACCCTGATATGAATCTCCACATCCAAAAAACCCAAGTTATGTAACCAGCCCTTCCTTTCACCAAGAACACTAGTCTGCATACATACCTAGTCTCGGTCACACTTCATTGCACTAGCTCTGATACCATCTGTCATGGCCCCATGGTGGTCGCACCATCATGGGCACGCGACACTGGCAAGGTTCATCGCAATGTTAAGAAAAACTTTTGACTACTTGACTTCTGGACTATGCCTAAACTCACCATTATCTTATTACAACTTCTTCATTATATTTTTTAAGTGTTATGTGCAGAAACCATAACATAAACATCATATTGTGATATAAACAACAATAAAGAGACCAAACACGTGCCAATAGATTTCAAGAAAACTACTTCTTTTATTATTTTTGAAATTTTACATCAATGAGAGGTTGGCTCAACACAGTCGCAACACTCCATTCATAATACAAAAATCAATTTCTTTACAGCCGTAGCATGGGTGCTCATCAGCTTCCCATTGTAGAAATACCCAAACATAATTTACCCAGACCTGCCTAACTAGGGCGGATGCATCACCTTTGTCCGCTACTTCTTGCCTGCACTGCCTCAGAACTACCTATGCGATATCACAGACTCACGCACTCTGCAATATTGAAAACACTATTTCCCTCTTCATCTGTGATCAACTTCAATGCCTCCTTGGTTAAATGCCTCTCTCCAATATATATGTGTTCGACTAATGACAATTGCTTGGGCCGACACCCATTTTCATCATTTGAGCCAAACATTCAAGATTTGTGGGTGCCCCTTGCTATGTGGACATGTCCCTTGGGCCTACTAACACCTTCACACATGTTTGACTCTCCTTCCAACCCACTCACCCATTGTGTGCCTGCTCGCTCATCGTGGTTGCACTTTTATGCAAACTACGTCTCGCTCATCACAACACTCGAACACTCTATCTTGGTGTGGGTGCACCCATGGGCATCTTGCCAAATAAGTGGTTACCCTTCACTGTAGACCACCCATGCCCCCATGCCATTCACTATCATGTGACTTGTGCGCACGTGACCCCAACTCATTAAGAACTCTCATTTCTGCCCGGTTGGGTCATTGACTCACCTTAGGGCGATGATGCCAACTCTAGGTCCTGACACCTACTATCGCAGCCCCATGCTATGATTCCTAACCTGGACTATGCCTATTTCAAAACTTAGTCAATTTTCCAATTCCAATATTCTTTATTCAATATGTTGCGGAAATAAAACTTTAATTTACTTTAGTTCTTTAACATTCAATAGTTGTATAGTTTTGCGATAACAATATGCGATATGATAACAATCATAAACCAATGTACACTACAATATACATGGGAAGGGAAACTCCCAACAATTCTCCAAAATTTTATTAAACTTCAAAGTAATGTTACAAAAAATTTACAAAGGGTGAGTCATGCCCAAAATCATGCTCTTCCCAAGGACAAAGAATGGTAGTTTTTGGTCCAACCCAATGCACTTGCTCAAAGAAACCAATTTCACAACTAGGGCGTCCCCAACCCAAGGTTGGCACCTTGATCAGTAGAAACCCTAGAATATGAGCGCCAACAACTAATAAAACCAACCCTTGGTCCTTTCATAGAAACTAGCTCGCTTGGGCAAGCTCTCCTCCTTTTGTGACGAGCCTTAGCCACGTTCTCAAATTCTGTGATGTGTTCCCTACAGATCTGCGATATTACACCCCTTTTATTTATGTGATATCACAGACTTCACCTTTTTCTATGATCTAGTTTTGTGATATTAATTCTTGTGCAAACTTGCTTCCTTGGATGCCTCCTTGTTCAAATGCCTCTCATTTATCTATACACATCTCACCTCCATCATTTTCATGGGTCGGCGCCCCTTCAATTATTTTAGCCAACCCTTCAACTTTGTATGGGTTCCCGTTCACGGGTGAGCATGCCCCTAAGCTGAATTGCTTGTGGGTTCACCTTACTAGGCAGGCGTGTCCCTAGTCTGACCTGTCCTGGGTCATTCGGGCGCCCCACCTTTATCGTGTGCTCCATGCTACATGCTCATATTAATGCCATGTCATTCGCTCCATCATCATGTACCCATTGTTCAGTCAATCATTCATAGATCATATCAACTGATTCGCTTATGCATCTCCTATCACCCCTTTCCCATATCATTCGATCCACACTTATGCACGCCTTCACCTAATTCCTTGTCATGTCACCGAGTCTTTTCGCCCAAACCATGTCACCTGAGTTCTTCTCACCTGAGTCATGTCATATTTGTCTATGTCACATGTGTCACTCGATTTCACGTAGTGTAGGTGGGCATGGCCATCTTGACGTCCCCATTATGCCTCGCCCGAAATAGCACATAGTGCTTCACCTTCATGTGGATGTGCCCAAGGCACACACCCTTCCAACTCTCGTGCACTTTTCCCCTATGTGGACTTGAGCACCTCTCCTCCATCTGGGCATGCTTGTTGCACCTTCAAGTCGGTGTTTTTCCACTGGGTAAGCATGCGCATCATGGGTTCTCATTGGCCTTGGTGCCAACTCGAGGCCCTGACATGCTCCCCCACTTCAAAATGGTTGTCATCCTCGAAAATAACTCCACTTAGAAACTACATCGCTAAGTCCATATATCGCAAAGTGCCACCAATTCCAATGTTAATATTCCCTACTGCATGAACTCCTTGCCTTCATCACACAAACCTTTATCAAGGGTCATGAATCCATGTGGGTAAGACTTCTCAATCCCATGGTCATTAGACACAATTTGTTTCCATCCTCCACATTTCCCTTACTTATGGAACGCTACTCCATCCAACGTAGTTCCATGCTTTGGTCGCATCTCATATAGTGCCAATCCACCAAATATTGACATCATGTGAATTGTTGTTTCCATACTCGAGCTCAACTCCAACATATCTTAGCACACTTGTCGGTCTCATGAATTCAACTAGTTCGGTGATCAACCCAACCATGATAACCAAATCCCTGAGAATGCACCTCCTCATGCCTTTGTTGATTGTTTCTTCAACACTTCATCACATCTTCAACTTTATTAAGAAGTCTTCCCATCTCTAGGCATCAAACCTTCCACTAATGCTCATCTCGCCATGTCCAAGTCCATGAAGAAAACTCCATCTCATCTCTGATATGCTTCCCATCAACGTTGTAAAAGGGACAAGTCTCCACTTGCCTCATTGTCTCATCCATGTGCTGCTCATGGTCATCGACCAACAACCTCCATGTCCATAAACATGGTTAAGTTTCATCAAATTCAACCCATGCCTAAGTGCTTCCACCAATGCACCCTCATCACTGTAACCACCATCCAACTCCAAGGTATCTTCCCCCTATTGCATCCATCGAGTCACTCTTCATGAACACATCCCATACTATGCCCAAGGTATGTGGTCCGTACTACATCAAAGTCAAGTTAAAAATGGCCTCAACTCCTCAACGAACCAAATACTCTAGGAGCACCATCAAATGAAGTTTTCATTGGCTATAACTTATCTTTAATTTGACATAGGATCCTTTGAATCATCTTCATCCAAAACTTTAGAAAAGCACACTTGTCTTGGTCATAAGTCCCATCGCAAGTTGGCTTGACCTTATTTGTCACATGAATTCTCTCGTAGGTCACTTATGTCTTCCTCCAAAAAGACCATGGACTTGTTATTCGAGTATGCCTAACATCCCCATCGATCCATCTGAA
The DNA here is from genome assembly GCA_000404065.3 of Pinus taeda. Classification (NCBI taxonomy): domain Eukaryota; kingdom Viridiplantae; phylum Streptophyta; class Pinopsida; order Pinales; family Pinaceae; genus Pinus; species Pinus taeda. The sequence continues at coordinate 6,307 of APFE030852381.1, forward strand.
AAATAACTTCATGTGGCATCGGCAAGCCCATCCTGCAAAAAATCTTGACTTGGGACTTAGGCTTGATGTCCACATGCAACATCCTTTTCTAGCGCCTTGTTTGATGCCCCTACATGAATTTTTTCACGCCCATCTCTTCAACTTGATTTACATAACTTCAGTTTCCCAACTAATACATTTCAACAGAAGAAACTCATCCTCAACCATCGCATCTTTTCCTTTGGTCAGGGGAGTGCCCTCGGTCGCCCTACCCTCATATTGTTATCTCAAGTCCCTTCTATCATCAATGCCTCCCCCACTAACTCCAATACTCCTCCTTGGCCCAATAAGGATTTTATGATGAAGTCCACCCAAGTATGTGTTTATCATGTTGCCTTTACTTCAGTGTGACCTTACTTTGTTCTGTCCATGAGTCATGCGTGGAACTTAGCCAAATCTTCGTTCATCTAAACATGACTAACTCATTGCATGAGTTCACCACATTTCACCCTTGTCTCAGCAATTCACACCTTCTGCGCTAATGTCCCATGTTGCCTAAACAAGTCTTGTAAAATCCAAAATCATCCATCACATCACTAAACATGAACATACCGCAATCCTCCAAGGTTGTGATATGAACAAATCTAGTCCAACTTTGACAAGGTCCATATTTCAAATTTCTTCCTCTTTCGTCATCAAAGTCATAACACTTGTTTCTTCATGCTCATCCCCATGGCCAACTTCTTCCTTCAATAGCTGTGACATGCCCAAATCTGGTTCGGTTGTGGTAGGCATCGTCCCACCAAATGCTACCTCTTTTGGTGCCATGCTCACAACACTTACATCGCACTTGACCATCAACCTAATCTCTTATTCATACATCACAACTTCTTCTTCATCATCATGACCATAAACTTCAGCCAATCCAACCGCTCAACCAAGTCGAAGAATCTCCCTTCTAACCTTGTCTTCCAAAACTTCAAGCTCATTTTGCGATCGTGGCATATATTCCTTCATGCAGCCCAACCTATCCATGAGATACATAAGTCTATCGTGGCCCTCTTGCAAACCTTCCATGGTGCTACCCAAATATTAACAAGCTCACAACCTTGATCGCAATTCTTCTTCTTCCCAACTTTTCCAAGTGGGCACCTTCACAAAGTAGGCTCTAATACCATCTGTTGTGGCCCCACATTGTGATGCCTTAAGATCACAGTGGGAGATGGGAAACACCGATGATATTTCGTCACAGCTATATAAATACTCTAACTCAGACTAAGACTACTTCAACACTTACTTAATTTTATAATTTTAATCTCCTTTATTCAACATGTAGAAAAATAAAAGTTCAATTCACTTTACTTAACATTCAACAATTATGCAATTATGCGATAATAATGTATTCTATCATAACACTAATAAACCAATGTACACGTTCAACCTCCTTCCTTTTTGTGAGTCGACACCCATTCAATTATTTGAGCTGACCCTTCAACTTTGTGCAGGTGCCCCTTCGTGGGTGGGCATGCCCCTGGGCCAACATGCCTATGGGTGTGTAGGCACCCCTTCATGGGTAGGCGTGCCACTGGGCCAACATGCCTGTGGGTGTGCGGGTGCCCCTTACCACATGGGAACGATCCTAGGTCGACCTATCCTGGCTCATGCAGGCACCCTGCCTTTTCCATGTGATCCACGACACATGCCCATTGCAATTCCATTTCCTTCACTTCATCATCATGTTCCCATCATTCAATTGAGCATTCACACGCCATGTGAATTGGTACCCTTTTGCAACTTGTGTCACCCCTCACTCATTTCATTTGTTCCACACTTTTGTATGCCTTCGTTCATTCTTCCTCTATCCCTATCACCCATGTCACCTGATTTCTTTTCAACTAAGTCGTGTCACCCAATTTCGTGTCGCCCAAGTCACATCACCTATGTCTGTGTCACCTAAGTTTGTGTCGTGTGGGTAGGCACACACATCGTGACGTGCCCATTATGCCTTGCCAAATGCAACACCTAACATCCTACCTTCGTGCGGGCATGACTAGGGCATGCACCCGTCAAACTCTTGTGGATGCTACCCCTATGTGGACTTGGGTGCCTTATCTCCATGTGGGTACGCTCATCGCGTATGTGCGCTCATCGCACCTCAAAGTCATTTTTTCATCACTAAGTGAGCATGTCCTGTCATGGGTACCCATTTGCCTTGTTGCAAACTCAAGGCCTTGACACCTACCAAAGAAGTCATTTATGCTTATGGAATAAGTGCTTCAAAATGAAACTAATATTCTTAGAAACCTTGGGTGTTTTAGTGAGACCTGTGATTGCTAAATTATGAGGGAAGATGTAGAAAAATGAGGAGAAAATTTAGTAGAGAAGAGAAGGACCACTAATCCATATGCTATTAAGGGTAGCCAGTATGTTTGGTGTATGGTGTATGATAGCTGGTATGCTTGGACTCTAGAGACAATGGATGCTACTAGTAAAGGGAAAAATAGGGTGGTCCTTTGTGCAATTTTTAAACTTCGGTCACTTGTAGGAATTTTGAAAGAAATATTTGATGGGGAATGAGTCCTTGAGAACCATTTTAGCACATGTATATTCTTCCAAATTTCCACCTATCAACGACAATCACCTTATCTTTTTGTAAAATTATTATAGCACAAATACAAAGCTGGCTAAAGTATAATGGCACAAACTTGCAAGAATTGGAAAATAAAATTGGAATCAATACTATAAAAACCTACAGCATAGACTTGAGAATCAATACAACATAGACTAAGCTCAAAAATCAAACGCTGTAGCAAAATGTCCTAAATAATCCCAAAAATATTCTGATTGGTCTCTAGTCCAAGGAATAAATTTATCAAGCACATATTTATCATAGAAAACCATCTATGCTGTAGGTTTTAACCTCGTACAAAAATTACCTACATACAAATTCTAAAACACAAAAAATAAACGATGTGAGAGAAAAACACATAAAACACATACACAGAGATTTTCCCCTGGATCCCAAAACCGGGACTACCAGCTTGATTTTTCATTATGTTCCTTCCAATGTTATAATACATATTTATACATGCCGAAGCATCCAATACCATGGACTGAAAACCATCACGTCCCAAAACATGTGTGAAAATCATCCATAAAACCATAGGTGGGTCTGCCCATCCTAATATAGGGTCCAAAACCCAAATTTTCTGGGGTGCTGCCCCAAACCCCATAAAGTGCGGTTATGGGTATGCCTCAAACCCCTTGTGACTCCCCCGTCCTCACTACACAATCGTCACAATGAAGGGGGGCTTCGGCCCCCCTTTAACCCCCCTGTTAACTACGTCAGCTAGTCGTGGAAAGAATATAACACAACCCAACATATGCAATGTTGTATCTCAACAATGGTAGAAGTTGAACTACCTATTATAAAAAAATGATCAACATAGAGTACTATGATAAAAAGGGGTCAATTTTCTTCAAAAAATAAACATTGCAATGAAATTTGTGACATACAAAGCTTTTAGATAACAAATAGGAATTTGTCTTTGCATACCACGCTCCAGGTGCCCGCTTAATGCCATAGAGAGACTTCTTTAATTTTCATACCAGAGATTAAATTTTCACGTATCCCTATGGCTACACCATGTATATTTATTACTCACGATCACCATGAAGAAATGCATTGTTCATATCCATATGATGCACCTCCCATCATCTTGCTACTACAATGGAGAGAGCAAGCTGAATGGAATCCATTTTTTTCGTTGGAAAAAAAGCCTCATCATAGTCAACATCATGTACTTGCTAAAAAACTTTTTCCACTAACCATGACTTATATCGACTAACTTAACCATCTGCTTATTTCTTGGTTTGATAAATCCACTTGCACTTGACAAGTTTATGATTGGAAGGTAGCAGAACTAGATCCCAAGTTTGGTTCTCAAAGAGAGAGTTGTATTCATCATCCGTAGTTTCTTCCCATATAGGATGGCTAATTGCTTCTACATAAGTCATTGGATCATATGCATGCATGGGTCCATAGATAAGAGTTTTTTTGGAGATTCCTCAAATTGAGGTATAGTGGTAGTATCGTCTAAGAGAGCACTCATGCTACGGAATTTTTCTGTTGAAGGTGGTCAAGAATCTTCCTAAATGCATGAGGAAGTATTATCTCAATGTTGAACAACTAGTGGTCCAACATGTGTCGTAGGAAATGGCTCATCTAGATCAGAATTCTGATATGAAGTATCATCTTCATACTAGAGAAAATTTTAAGGATGGAGATTTATTTTAAAGTTTATAAATCTCAGTTCTCACTAGTGTTTATTATGAAAACTATAAAATGTTTGTTTATATACTTATAAAAATATCCAAATTTAATAATTTTATAGGTAGAGTCCATATAATTTTGGCGATTTTTAGGATAAAATATTTTTTACTGTAAAATTTGGGTAAATCATTTTTAGAAGAAATGGAAATTGGCGAATCTTTTTTTTTGGAAAAATCATTGAAAATTAGCCCACTTGTGAATATTATCCCCTAAAATTTTCCATGCTTCATACCCATCAATTAATGTTGAGGGAAACTTTAAAACAGGTTCATCTAGTGGTGTATGAAAAGCATCTTCTTCAAAATTTACACTCCTTTCAAATAAATAGCTCTAAGTGTTGATATCAAGCAATTTTGACCCTTTAACTTCATCATAATATCCAACAAACATGCATGCCTTTCTCTGAGGCTCCAAAGCCTTTCTCTTCTCTTGTGGGCCCATGCTCGAGATCTAAAAATGAGGAAACGAGTGACTTCAGGTTACATGCTAGTCCAAGCCTCAAAAGGCGTTTTTCTAGTAACAAAGTTATGAGGAGATCTATTCTAGATGTATGAGGCACAATTGATAGCTTCAACCCACAATTTTTATGGAAGAGATCTTGCATGCAAGATGCAATTGGCCATTTGTTTCAAAGATTTATTCTTCCTCTCGACCACCCCATTTTTCTCCTCAGTGTAAGGATTGTATTCTGCAACTATATGCATACTTCATTACAAAGATTTCGGATATATTTGTTCACATATTCCTTCCCATTATCTGTGTGTAGGATCTTGATTTGTTCTCCAGACTGATCTTCTGCATGCGCTTTGAAAATCGTTAGATTCTAAAAAACTTTAGACTTGAGTTTTAGGAAATAAGCGTAAGTGAATCACATGTAAAATTCTATAATTGGCAACACATATCTTTCTTTCCTCATTGTAGGTACTGGAAATGGACCCATGAGATCATTGTGTACAAGCTCCAAAGGTGAAGAGGCTCTCCATGCATGCCCCTTCTTGAACCTTTCTTGGGGATGCTTTCTAAGAGCTCATCCATTGTAAAAAACATTTGAAAATTCAATGGTCGACAATCCTTTAACCATCCCTTTCTTTCTAAGTTGTTCCATATATCTGAAATTCATGTGTCCAAACCTCTTATTCCAAATCCTACTTTCTTTATTTTCATGCATAAGTAGAAGAATAGAATCTAACTCAGTAACAAAATTAGAAAATGTATATAGACAAGATTGATCATTTACCTTGCTAGATGAAATCTTCAATTCAGTTTGTATATCATCAATGCTCACGGAATCTATGGTAAATTCAACTTTCCTTCCAGTGCTAGTATGTGTCATCTAATACACAAAAAGAAGATTCATAGATTGCCTGAGAATATGTAATACATTCTCAAAACTTCCATCTTCAAATTTCACTCTTCCTTGTTCAGTTGCTTCAACTGTAGAATTATGCCCCATGAGAATAGGAGATCCCAAGTAGATGCATTGATTTCAATGTAGATGATTTATAATCCTATTTTATTTTTTGCACTAAACGCATTGATTTTACTGTAGATGGTGATTTCTAATCCTATTTGACTGCTTGCACTAGATGCATTAATTTTAATGTACATGTTGATTTCTAATTATATTTTATTTATTTCACTAGATGCATTTATTTCAATGTAGATGTTTTTTAATCCTATTTGATTGCTTGCAGTAAATGCATTGATTTTAGTGTAGATGGTGATTTCTAGTCGTATTTGATTATTTTCACTAGATGCATTGATTTCAGTGTAGATGTTGGTTTCTAATCCTATTTTGTTACTTGCACTATATGCATTGATTTGAGTGTAGATGTCGATTTGTAATCTTATTTGATTGCTTGCATTATATGCATTGATTTCAGTGTAGATGTTGTTTTCTAGTATTATTTGATTGCTTGCATTAGAATCATTGATTTCAGTGTAGATGTTGATTTCTAATATGATGTAGTTGGATGTATGATGGTACATTAATTATAAAGTGATTGGATTAGCAGTGTGCATTGATTTCAGTGTAAGCACAAAAAAATTATTGACAATGTGAATTGATTTTTTTGTTATAGTAATTCAACCTATTAATATTGGAGAGAAACAAAGACAAGGTATGATGTTTACTACAAGAACTTGAGCTAAATATTTCAATGGTTTACATTTTCAACTGTCCTTTTCATGTAATTGATATGAAAAGATAACAAAACTAACAAGGGTGAGAATATAAATAGTACAAGAAAATAGTCTGAGATTGATCACAATGAAGACTATTTTTTATTGAAAACATTCTTATTATTCACATTTTCTATCATTAAACAGGCTAACACTATTACATTGTCACTTTGCATTCAAAATTATTATTTCATCATTTTTCATCATTAAATTTTTAACAATATTTATCATCTCAACAAACTGAGGTAACTAAGAAAATTTAAAATTAAAATGACCAGATAAATCTCAGACATATTTAGCATATTTAAAATGATTATATTGGTATTATATTTATTTACATATTATTGATAAAATTAATCATACATTCAATGTTTTTTCCCTGGCCACACACAATTGAAACCAACCTAGATCCATCTTAACTCTAGATCTGTCAAGAGCTGAGAGAGATCAAATCTCTTGAGGTGCAAACCTTTCCTCAAGATTTGCAGTCAAAAAGGAGGTTTGCATCTCCAAAGTTGTGATCCCTCTCGGTGCTTGATAGATCTAGAGCTAAGATGGAACTGGGATGGTTAATAAACCACCTATGAAGGTAAAAACTATATTCAAAACAAAACTTATAAAACTTACATTAAAACATAAATTTCTAAACGTGTATTAGATTATGAAAAGTTTGTTTAAGGTTTCCAAACTCATAACCTTTTATAATTGATGTCATATTATAATTAAACACATAATTTGTTTGAAGAGGGAAAGAAGAAATGCATGGACAACATCAACCAACAACACCAAGAATCAAACAGATCTATGTGCGGCATAAGCAAGAACACGAGGAATAGGCTAGGCACCAAACAATTGTTGGAGGGAAAAGGTGGAAGAAACATTAGTACATGAAAAGTTATTGTTTCATTTCACTGCATTTTACAAGTCAGTATGATGATGATGATGTCTAATTTGGTTCATGGTCGATATGGAGTTGATACATACTCATTTCAAAATAAAAATAAAATATTTTCTAAATAAAAAGCAATATTAGTTGTAATAAATAAACAAAAATGAATATACATGTTGAAATAGTTTTATTAAAAATATTATAGCCTAATATAAAATAGATGTCGTAAAAATATCTTACCCTCCATCCGATATGAGGGAGAAATATACCCCTCACACTCTCTAGGATAAAATAAAGAAATAAATAAACACTTTATATTTTCATTTTGTAATGTGAAGGAGATGCATTGTTTTTATACATATTAAAAATGAAAAACTTTTATAAACTATTTTAATATCCATGTTAACTCTCTCTCTCTCTCACACACACACACACACATATATATAAATATATATAAACACTTTATATTTTCATTTTGTAATGTGAAGGAGATACATTGTT
>APFE030852381.1:15614-26703 GCA_000404065.3 Pinus taeda
TAATGAGAATAATGAATTTAGAGTTACAAGAATTTAATTAGTTTGTAATAAGCGTAATGAGACAGAGATGTGTAATTCATTCAATTCTTAATATAAAATTAATATGTCACATTTAATATATCAATAACAATAATAATTAAATTCAATGTGGATTATAAATAAAGTAGTTCAATATGCAATGTTAAGTAATATTGGGGAGCGTATTAATAACAAAAAAATAATTGCATCAATAAAATACTTTCATATTAAGTAAAATGTTTTTATCTCAACTATGTATATATTTTTTTATTGGGTTGAGAAGCATTGTGTATAGCCAAGTATGAGGTAGATGCCCAATATGGAGTAGATGTTGTCACATAATATTACATTTAAAAATAATAAAACAATATTTACATTAACAAAAAATATAATAATTAAAATAAATCAATGTCTATTATCAATAAAATACTTCAATTTCCACCTTAATTTTATATCAATTTTATATAGAGAGATCACTTAATTCAATGTAAAAAATGATAATTTCCTTTTGAATATGAGAGAGATTGGTAATTCAATGAATACTTATTGTGGATGTGGAGTTACTAAGGGCATGTAAAAATAAGAGTTGACATATGACATATAGAAATAATATTATTGATTTTAAAGTGTAATATTTATGTTTGGTAACATGTAAATCTAACAATATATATTAATAAAGAATTTAAATAAAATATTTGTAATATTTTCACTTTTATTATGACAAGATTTGTAATGTAGTACATTTTTATATTGGAATTGATATATATAATTATATATATATTATATATATATTATATATATATATATATATATATAGATTATAATATATATATATATATATTATATATATATATATATATATGATATAATAAATATAAAGGTCATAATTTCTACTTCATATTAAGTGGGCATGTATTAACATTGTAATGTGGAGAATGTAAGTTACAAATAAAATATTTCAATGTGAAATATTAAAAGAAAAATTTTCTTATACTTAGAACATTTTATCATGGTTTTCTTCAAAATTAGCATACATCCATCTTAACTTGAAATATACCAAAAGCTAAGAGGAAACAATTCTCTTGAGGTGAAAATTTGCACTAAAAATAGGTTTTCAGCTTCATGGATTTGATCCCCCTCGAAGTTTGGTAGATTTGGAGTTAAGATGGATTTATGTTGGTTCAGTAAAAGAAAATAGTGCATGTTACTATTACAAATTCCATTGGATTATGCCCATAGAGGAATAAATAGTGTGGTTTGGAACCCTTAGATTATGATAAAGTCAACTCACTATTAATATTTATTATCAATATATGTATTAGTATTTAATTGTTTTATTGATTGAATTGATATTAATATTTAATTATTAGTTTAGTATTAAGTTATAATATTAATAAATGTTTTGAATAGAAAATTATAGTGTTGATAATATTATAACAATAATAATATGAAAAACATAATATTGATGGATTATGAAGACTAGAGTGAAAGATAAGCGTGATTTTTTATTTCATCGAAGATTATATAGATGCAATGTTTTGGGCATTGGATTCAAATTCCAAAGTATTTTGGACTACCAACATTTCTTTGAATTCCACACCATAACCCTAACAAATAAAGTGTCTAACATTTCCCACCTTAATCCAAAAGGGTGTATCTATGTCCAAGCAGAAAGATGAGGGTAGATTCAAATGGCTTAATGTGCTCCTTGATTCTGGTGGGTTATGGAAGACCACAAACCAAATGCATATTAGAATCAAGCATCTTCTACTGGTGCTTGTTTAAGGCTAACCACCAACTCAAAGAGTGTATAAGAAGTTGAAGTTATCTACCAGTGGTGGTTTAGGGTCGATGAACAACTCAAAAAGAGTAGTAGAAGTCGAAGTCTTCTACTAATGGTGGTTTAAGGTAGATCATTAATTCTAACACTTGGCTTGAAGCAAATCCTAAACCAATTCTAAATGTGGATAGAAGTTTATATCCCCTGTGAAATGGAAGTTCTCCCTAAGGATGGTTCAAATATAACCACAAACTATTTAAACAGTGGTTGAAGTTGAGCATAAACTATTGGAACTTGGCTCTAAGGTCTGATGGGTCTTAAAACATTTCCAAATATGTTAAAAATTTGATTTTTTCCATTCATTAGAAGTGTGCACAGACTGAAATTTGAACATCAACACAAATTGATGTCGATTTGAAGATAACAGAAAAACAAATCATGCTAATGGATTTCATTCTAGCTATAACTTTTATTTTCGTTCAGGCTTGAGGTACTAGTTTTCATTGTGGCATAGGCTCACTTGTACATGATTTATTGATAGAGCTTCTAAATTAGAATCCTTATTGTTAATCACTCGTATTGTTCCCTCCCCATTAGGTAGAAGGTGAGAGGGATAAAATATTTCCACAATGCTCACATAGTTGAAGATTAAAAACTATGATCCTCCATATGAAAAATTCAAAGAGAATGTTGGGTTTTATTGAAAATGTGCCCATTTACAATTTAGTACAAAAACATATAAGTAAACTCACAAAATAACTGTTTACAAATTACTAGTGAAACATCCAATGAACCAAAATTTAATAAGCCAACTTTCTAAAATCATCCTCCACATCATATCTCACTCTTCCCTTGGTTCCGGGTTTGATGTGTATATACAAAATTTTATTTCTATAAACCACTTCCAATGTCTAAATCAATAACATTGAATATTGGGAAATCAACAAATTACACCATTCCATTAAATTTGTGAATTTTCACTTTATTGTGTTAGAAATCATACTAGGGCCATCCTTGGTGTTTCCTTTTGGAATGTATATGAATCAATGAACTCACTGAACTTGGCCATAGAGAAACATGGTCGTTGAGTGGTAGTTTTGCAGCCGATAATCTCCTCGAAGAATGTGGAAGCTGATGGCACAATTTTTTGGGTACAACATCTCTAAGTGCTTAGTATTAGTCATGGCTAAGAGCCTTGATATGATCTCACCTGATTGATGCTACCCACACCTACTATTATTCATCATGTAGTTCTAGTTGTGGAAACCATAAGACTTGATTAGTAGGCTAGTGGGAAATAACACAAATCTAAACATACAAGTGAGAGGGTCTACTCTGGCCATGAAAGTTATTTGAACTTGTCAAATCTAGGCATGGAAAGGCTCAATCCTACATAGGATGAACTCTACATGCCTTAATTGCAACAATACTAGCAAAGCCCATCTTCGCCTAAGTGTTACATGCAAGACCAAAAATCCCATATTGTTCAATAAAAATACTAGCAACCCATAGGGATCAAAAGTATTTATATCATCCCATCTACTTTGGGAATGCAGGATCTCCCATGAATACCATTCCTTCAATGGGGAAACTAGCACCTAGAACCATAAGATATTATAATCCCATGTAGAGGGTGACCTCATAGGCGCTCTAACATACCTTGGATATAAGAATTGTGTTCAAATGTACCAATACGTGGAGACAAGGAACCATGTTATATGGTTTTGTAAGGCGACAATGTCGATCAATGAAAAAACCAATGGTCCACTATTAAAGAATAGTAGGGATCATACGCTTCCAAGTGATCATGTATGGTATAGAAAATAACAAGGCTCCATGGAGAAGAACAATGATATTTCTTACAACACCATATACAAATAAATATTCAAATAGAGCCCATAAATTTTGAAGGGAAAATTGCAGAAAGTGGTGCCTAAGAAAACAAGACGATGAGAAAGGATACATGGAGATTGTAAAGAAAAATGACCATCCAGACATGAGTGAGGAAAATCATTGGAATGTAGAGCATAATTACAGATAAACAATTACCAAAAATGGGTATTTTGTGTATGTGAATTTCATTTCTAAATTGTTTGAAATGTAGCCAGGGATTTCCCCATAGAAGATACAGATTAGCATAGGAAGCTGCCTTGTGGTCTAAAACCCTAGACAAAGAAAACTCAAAACTATGCACAAACATAGAAACTGTTACACTGGAATGTCAAAGAAAAGCATAGAAATGGCCAAGGGTTTTTGGACTATTCGGAGTGGGAGATATGTCAAACTTAGAGAGGAGTTGTGACATTTTGAATTCATATTCCAAGGTCACTTCCTATTCAAACTCTTTAATTTTCTTTAGTTTATATATTTACACTTTTTCCACCCATTCCCTAAGATTAGGTGTATAAAATTCCCCCTTAATATGAAGGGGCATTCGTGATTCCAGGCATCATTCTAAATATTTCAAACTTTTCTCTTCCAAGTGTTATGGTGAAGATTCCTACAATTTTCTCATTTATGGAAAAATGTCATGGATGAATAATATTGGCCTCTACATGGTGTCGAATCAAATGATCCTTTGTGTTGATATGTTCAATTCAATCATGAAATTTTGGATTCTTAGAGAATTAATTGCAACGGTATTTTCAATTAGAAGGGGAATAAAGTTCACTTGTTTCTCTTACAAGTATCCAATATCTTTATTGAGCCACAAAACCTCCTTGGTTTCTTCTGCAGTTTCCACATATTCTACCTCTCTTTTAGAATCAACTAGAACTAACTATTCAGGAGGAGATAACTCATAATCCAGAAGTAAACACTCCATTTTCCTCATTTCTATCAAAGTATGAATCTTAGTACCTAATTAGGCTAAAGTCATCCACTTATGAATAATTGAGTTCTTTTAAAGAACTTTAGAACAATTTTTTCATCATACCGATGTCCTTCACATGTCCTTTGCATAAATGTGGAAAGGATTACAATAACAAATGAAATATATGGTTTGATAGTGGTGAGGTAGATAAGAATTTCCACAAGTTATCTAGGCTTCATTGCATCCTAAAATTTGTTTATTTCCTTAAATATGAGCTTTAGATTTTGTTCCATTGGAGTCGACACACAATTTTATTTATCCATACCAAAATTTTGCAACAATTCTCCAATGTACTTATTTTAAGAGAGGAATACATAACTTGGATGTCAGGTCACTTCAATACCTAAGTAGAAATGAAGGTGTTCCAAATCTATCATCTCAAATATTTTCTTAAATACTTTCTTTATGGATGCAATATAAATTTCATTATTACCTGTAATCAATAGATCATCTACATATATCACAATATCAACAAACATTTTCCCAAATTTCTTGAAAATAGACATGCATCATCTAGATTAAAGTGTTTGAAATTTAATTTCAAAAGATACTTAGTCAATTTTTCATATGAAGCTAGTAATGCTTGTTTTAGAGAATATAAGGATTCAATGAGTTTACATAATTTATGTTCTTTTCCCTTCACAAAAAAGCTTTTTGGTTAGGACATGAAGACATTTTCTTTTGAGTCTTCAGTCAAAAAATAAGTATTCACATCCATGCAATGGACTTTCGATCCATTTTGAGTTGCCATGGAAAACAATGTGTATATGGTGGCTCATTTTGCTATTTGGGGGAATTTCTATTCATAATCAATACTTTATTTCCATGAAAATTGTTTCTCCATGAGCCTTTCTTTACTATTTTCAAGAGTTCCATCTAGTTTACACCTATTCTTGTATACCCACTTATGGATAATAGGTTTGATTCCAAATGGACTATCCACTAGCTTCCATGTTCCATTCCTTATGAGAGAATCATGCTCCTTTTGCATTACTTCCTTCCATTCATCAAGAGAATAAAATTATTTAAAGGAATATGGCACAAAATTTGTATATAAATTCAATTTAGAATCATAAGAAACATCCATATCATCAACAGAATATACATATCTCCATTTGTTTAGTGGAACTTCTAGTTTCTTTCCTTCTAACCACATTAGGGTCAACACTTTCAAGTTTTCTTGGTGAGCCATTTTTAGGGACCTTTCTGAGATGGTCCAAGTTTCTCTATTAGTTTAGATGGAACTGCATTAACATTTATCCTTCCAATCTTCTCAATCACATCACTTAAAGTGTCTTCATAATTCGAAGGAGTGGTCAGAACTTTGTGAGGTGGAGATATTGCTTCAGAAGGATATTCCATAAATTGATCCAAGATAGGGATCCCAAATTAGATATATGAAATATAATTATCAAATACATAATAAGATTTTTCATGATTGAATCTATCAAAACGATCAAGTTGTTTCTTAATAGTATTGTTTTTCTTGGAATATTCAACAAAAATCACATCTCTAGACAATATAAAATTATTATTTAACTTATCGTATTGATTATATTAATTGGTGGTATTTGATTACCCCAAGAATATTCACTTTCAACTCCTTTCATTAAGCTTGTTTACTTGTTCCTTAGGAATCAAGGCATAGCAGGCAGAACCAAAAAACGTAAGATGGCTTACTGAAGGAATGTGGTTATACCCATTTCATAGGAGTCTTGTTTCTTAGAACATGAGATGGAAATTTTATTCTTATATATAATGTATATAGAACTACATCATTTGAAAACATCGACTTTACATTTTTTAATATCATTGATTGAATCATATTTAAGATAGTCCTATTCATTATTTTAGCTACACTATTTTGTTAAGGATGGTAAGGAATAATAGTTGGATGTTGAATCCTATGTTGGTAGAGGCAATTTACAAATTCATTAGAACTAAATTATTTTCCATTTTCAGTACAAAGAGAGTTAGTCTGTGATTGTGCATCATTTTAAACACATGCATGAAAATTTCTAAATGTTTAGAAATATTTTGATTTACATTTCAAAAAGTATACGCAACATATCATGGTATACTCATCAATGAAAGTCATCATATATTTATTTCCATTTGTAGATGGAATAAGAATAGGACCACACAAATCAGAATGAATAAATGCAAGCTTTATGCGTAATCTAGAACCAAAATCTTGGAATGGCTATTTCCTATGTTTTACTAGGAATATACAAGCATCACATTTCTTGAGTTTCCTTATCATAATTAAGATGTCTAAATCTTGGATACCGTAGAATATTGGATCACAATGTACCTTCATTTTACTAAGAACTATATGTGGAACTTTATGCATGAGAAAATGTTCTTTGTAACTTCAGCAATCTTTCCTCCTCTATTCCATTCATGACATTTGTCTTGTACGGTGTTTTTCCTGTCTCAACTTTTCCATCAAACATAAAAATGGAGTGTCCTTCTTAGAAAATGTGAATAAGGGATAACATGTTTCTCTGTAGTTCTAGAAAGTAGAGTACATCATGTAAAATAAAATTAAGAAGCCAAGGAATTTTAAGCCTGATGGTGCCAAGTTCAGATGGCTTGAGACTTGACTTGTCTACAAAGTACACTACTCCATCTACATTGTCAGTGATTTCTTCAAGGTATTTCTGGAAAGTCAATGGAAGGTTTCTCATGTATCAACCAACCATGCATCTTTATAAGGAGTAAATGAAGTATGAAACACACCTTCATCTACTCCAAATTGCAATGGCAAACAATATAATGAATAGATTTAGGGACTTTACTATTCATTGAACTTGGTGTTTTACGTTTGTATTATTTGTGTTTTTGCTTGATTGTTTCCCAAGGGATTTTGCAGGTGGCTTCATCATGTCCATTTCTATCACAATGAATGTAGTGGATATCATACCTTTCTCTTTAATCATTTTTACCCCCCCTCCCCCCACCCCCCTCCTCTATGATTATTTGATCCACATATTCTTCTATCACACCTTCCTTTGGAAGAATATTTTGATTTATTCTTCTCTTTCTATGCAATTCACACTACTTTAAGGGACTGAGAATTAGTCTTCATCTTCGCAAAATCCTTCTCTTTTCTGGAAACTTCTCCATAAGAATGTTAAAATTAATTTCCTTCAATTGGCATTATCTTGTATAGATTCAAGATAGTGAGAGTATGTATGATATAGAGCCTTGAAAAAGGCTACAAGTGGAATTTCGATTTAGACTCCAATGGCTTATACATCATTCATGATGGCTCTAATCTTTGACGTTAGAGCCAAGGGCTCATCGTCCTTCAACTCCATGTTCAAGAGTTTAATCATCAACTAAACTACTTCCAATTTAGATAGTGAGCCATATAAATATTTCAAATTATTTAATGCATCATAAAAATTTGTAATTGGAATAATATAAAGGCTCACCTCACCTCTTCATTTATAGAATTATTAATTAAGGAATAACCCTTTTTTTCCATGTCTTCTGAAATGTACAGCTCCTTATCTAATGTGGGCTTGATAGTTTCATTTCCACCCTCTCCTTCATAGATGCATTTACATAAGTCATTAAAGACGAGACTGTGCTTGATCCCCCTAGACCATTCTTGGTAATTCTCATTTCCAATGAGTACCGCACCAATGATAGAGATGGGGGAATAGAGTGATATTGTTTATTCAAACTATTGCTCCAATGAGCTTGGTTTTGGTACTCGCTACTCATTAAAATTCAAAGCATAGTAGAAGAAGAAGTTAAATTATTAGTATTTCTATGAAGACAACTTGGATGATTTGTTGGTTAAAATATGCATGTATTTCCTAGGTGAAACATAAACAATGGGTTTCATCGCATCGCCAAATTTTTGGTCAATTATGACAGTGTGCAGTTCGAACCTACAACATGGATATGTCAAAAAAAAATTAATAGAGGACAAAGAAACTGCAGAAAAATAATAAAGTAACTAGAAGCATCTCTAAATCTTATGAGAGAGGAGAGAATGTTATGATATGTACATAATGCACAACTATTGTACTATAGTTGTACCTACACACATAACAAAACTATCTAGCCATCTTATAGAATCATGAATATATAACATGAGGAGGTGTAACCTTTTGGATTCATATTCAAAGGTCACTTTTTATTCTATCTCTTTAAGTTTTTTAATTTACATATAGTTTTTGCAGCCAATCCTTGAGGATTCTAAGAAAAACTTTTTCTGATAAGGAGAATTAGTAGAAAAAAATGTTATAGATACAAGAGTGGTAGGACAACAAAATAAAATGCCGATGATTTGAGTGCAAGTAATGAAGATAGTTTAGGCTTTGATCCCAATGTACCATTGTGAGAGAAAATAGGAAATGTATAGGAAGATGAAAGGCTAGATTTGAGGAGATTTATAAATGACCACAACTTGTGGCCCTCACACAATAAAGTAGGCTAGGAAAGTACCCGCTTTGATGCCACTATTGGACTATGCAGTCCGGAATTAAAAATAAGCATAAACTGTTATTTCATAAAATATTATACAAATATAAATACCATGTTTTGACCATTGGATTCAATTTCCAAGGCCTTTTGGACTCCTAATAACTATTCACATTCCACACCATAACCCTAAGAGATTAGGTGTCCAACACATACTTATAACAATAATATTAATAACATTAATAATACTAATGTAATTATAATGAAATATAATAGTATTATTACATGTAATAATTCATATTATATTAATGTAATGATTTTATTGTATAGTAATAATCCTCTTGTTAACACTTTTAACAAAAATAATGATATTATTAATATTATTGTTGTCAATAATTTGAGTAATCACTTCAACATTAATATTAACAATATAACAAAAACACCACCACTAACAACAACAATGATAATATTAATAATCAGTAAAGGTCCATCTTAACCAAGGATGTAGCTAGTGCCTATATGGATCAAATCCCTTGAGGTGCAAACCACTTTGAGAGTGTAAAACTTAATAGTTTTTCACCTCAAAAGAATTTGATCTCCTCGATGCTAGATATAATCCCATTTTGAGATGCTCTGTGTGTGTGTGTGTATATATATAAATATATATATAATATTATATATATATATATAAGATTATATTATTATATATTAGATAATAGATATGTATTAAATTTCCATGTGCATTGGGAATATTTTATAGATAACCCAGACTGATTTTTTTATATTATGGATAACTTTAAAACACCTTCCATTTAAAGTTTAATAATTATTTCTTAAAATTATTATAAAATGTTTTAAGAGTTAAAGCATCTTACTCACATTCAAAAGATGAATAATATATATATAAATATATAATATAATATATATAATTATATATACTACTTAATTAATTTTCACATTTTAAAGTTAATATAAAATTACGTTATTTCACAAGGGCATCAAAATATTCTATTTATGACTAAAAGAAAGAATGAAATATTTTTACCATATCACATTGTAATGTGATATTTTTACCATATCACATTTTAATAATCTCATAATGCAGGCTTCTGTGATTCATGATTTATGCAAGTACTTTTCAGAACAATCACATATCAAATTTAATGTCGACGTGTTTCAAATCACTTACTGTGGTTCATCATCAAGACAAAGACGGATATATTTCTATGTGATTTCTCGAAAAGTATTTTAAATGTTTTATAATTTTTTTAAAAGTAACTAAACATATGTTTTTTTATTATAGTTGATATTACTTTTTCATTTAGAGAATATTTAATTTTGATTTTATGAGGGACACATGTCAAGTGCATTATATTAGATATCATTTTGGGATTCAACTGCGTTTAGTAAGTCATTCAAACGTATGACCATTTCCATGAGAGGTAGTCGTAACTGACTAATTTCTCATGATTTTTGAATAGTTCACTTAGCACTCATTGCATCGGGTGATGCTCACAGCGGTGAAGAAGTGGGATTGAAACTAGTGAAATGTGGAGAACGAATCACATAGCATCAATCATCACTTCCGGGGCTTGCACCCGGTAACCAGGACTTCCCAGGAGGTCACCCATCCTAGAACTCCTCTAGCTCAAGCGCGCTTAACTGTGGAGTTTTTCCCCACAATCAAGCCCACTTAGCTTGCTACCCTATTTGCAAAACCTGAGCAAGTATTTTGCCTCATGAACCATTCAAGTAGAGATCCCTTGACTCTTTTTGAATTTATGTATGGGGGTTTACGCAATGCATTATATTAGATATCATTTTGGGATTCAACTGCGTTATTTTTAAAGTCATTCACGTATGACCATTTCCATGAGAGGTAGTCGTAAGTGACTAATTTCTCATGATTTTTTTGAATAGTTCACTTAGCACTCATTGCATCGGGTGATGCTCACAGGGGTGAAGAAGTGGGATTGAAA
>APFE030852391.1:0-19058 GCA_000404065.3 Pinus taeda
ATAAATTGTTAAAAAAAAATATTCTCTTATCCATTATCAAAAGCTTATATATGAGGTTCTTAATTCCTTTTAAGCGACATTGACCTCATAACCTGTATACCAATGAACAATGTAATTAATTAATAGGCAACTAAGTTATTTTGAATATCTAGTAGTTTTATTATTAACAACTGTAATATCTTTAACATAATTTAAGTATTTGGAAAAACCAAAAATGATTGGATGAATAAAAATTTATAATTTTTTTGGTCATGCTTCAACTTGAATCTTAAAAAATAAGGTAGTGTGTTTGATAAATAACAGATAAATATTTTACAATACTTTTTGCAATTTTTTTTTCTTTAATGTGGAAGCTTATTTTTATTCTAGAATAATATAATTATACACATCAACTTGTGTGAATCAAAATTAAGGCATGTTGTAGACAGAGAATCAAACTAGTGGAGATTTGATCTATGGAAGTTTACCATAATATGATTATATTTTCTAGTTAAAAACTATGAGATGTTAAAGTTTGAGTTGTAATTCGCTTATCATTAAAATTAGGTGATTAATATTTTTTTTTAAGATACAAAGATTGAGGCAAATCCCAAGTACTTCTCCTCACTTTGAGGAAAATACCCAAGGTAAATCTAAGAATCTTCAAGGTACAAGGTCATTCAACAAAAAGGCTTGATGTCATTACAACGATACCTCATTATGAGTTCAACATATCACTAGTGAGAATTGAACTTAACTGGGTGTTGGTGCCTAGAAATGTCTTGGCAAACTATTGGAGAAATCACCAAAATAAGGTCCCAACTAGACCTATATTGATTTCAGATAGTGATTCTCACCAGTATATGGGCTTGGTTGTCAATAAAGAGATTGACCCTTGAGAGGATATTTTTTGAATTTTATCTAAATCCTAAATGAAATTTTGAGTCTATTTTCAAAATAAAATAAATTGGTTATTCCATTCTATGCTAATTTATTCCAAATTCTAACTATTCTAGGAGCATAATTGAATGAAGTATGAATTGTGAAGAATAAATTGCTTACACCAAGTAATAATTCGTTGAGTTTAAATAGTAATCAAAGAAACAATAATAAATTTATCCTTCAAATAAATAGCTAAATCAATAACAACCTTACCAAAGATTATATATTTCAAAAGTCATCAATCTACTCAGCAATGATCAACCCAATACTATAGAGCTTAATGTCTAATAATAGTTCATATTTTAGATTTCTTTATATTCGTTCAGAGAAGGGATGGGAATATAAATAACTAGAATCCAATAAACTTATGAAAAACATATGAATAAAAATATCATATAAAATTTCAATAGGAAACTAAATCATTTCAAGGCTGTTGATTCTTCAAAATTCAGGGTTGACAATAGTGTACAAGTCTTTTCCCTCATAGGTGAAAATTATTTACTCTTTTTTTTCAAGTCCTATAAATACATTTTCCAAATAACAGAAAACATAGTGTTTCACTCCTAGACTAACCATGAATCATAACAAAAAAGATAAACTATTTTCTTGAAAAGGAAAAGTGTTTGTGAGATTTTAGGATTTTTCTTCTAATCTATACTTTATATTTTTCAATGTATTTCACATATGTTTCCCACAATCAATGAAATGACACAAATAATGAAATTATTTTTGGAGTTGAAATGTCCAAATTAACTTCACAACAGTAAACATTTTCGGCAATAATAATTATTTCCCCTATTTAGAGCATGCAATGTTGACTACTTTTGTGTAAGTCGGAGAGTTGACTAACAATTGATTAATGAATGACCTGGACCATATATATAACTTTTGAATTTAATTTTATGTTTCTCTTCTTTGGTGTTGGGTATTTCTGATGCAGGAACCCATTGTAATGGTCTAGCTTAGAAATTGGACATTTGGCTTATCAAAGCCGATAATGATATTGTTGGATTGTTGGCATTGTTAGGATGCCAGGTAGCATTAAGTGTATTGGCATTAATTTCAACTGGGCTATCATTGATGTTAGATGAATAATGTGTTTGGCATTGATGTGCATGGAGTTTTAAGCTTAGGGGAAGTCTTCTTATTGCTGCAATCCTTTGAAGAGAACCATCATAGTAGCAGGTTAAATAAAGAATCTATAAACCTTATAGCTATGGTGGTGAGGTGGCCCAGGATTTAAAGGAATTTTTTCCTTAGCAGACCAAGTGACATACCCTTGGAAATGACACATTTGTTTAGTGCTTGGACAAATCTTTCTAACAACATGTTGAAGTTTCAAAATGCTTCTTGGAGAAAAATATATGGTTGATCAAAGTACGTAAATCAAAACGGTTACACGGCTTAAGGTTCTCGATAGACCTTGTGTTTTGTGTGGAATTTCTTTGTTAAAGAAATTTTTAACTTAGTTAATTTTTGGAAGAAGTTGGTACTTAGGCATATTTGACCGAGTTAGGGGTCGGGCTTAGTGAGGGGTAAGTGTAGGTGCATTGTAAGGAAATGGGCAACCTCCTCCAACCCCAACCTATGTGGGATCTAGTGCAAACAAGCACATTTCATAGATGATGTGGATCACAGGTGTAAACCATAATGGAATCATGTTTCGGCAACTTGAAGGTATAGGATGATGTGGCGGCACAGGAAGAGGACACATGGCATGTGTTTTCAAATTTTTTTGGTGGTCAAGTGGGAAAAATCTGGGTGCCACATGTCACCACCTAAGAGGCACCACGTGACCCTAATGATGATGTCATCATGATGCAGGTGTGATATCAGCAGGATGATGTGGCAAGTCTTCACAATTCACACCAAAGCATCAAATTAGTGAATTTTTCCCATGTATTTGGTTTCAACGAAAATAAAAAGGAAATTATCCTAATCCGTACCTCCAAGCCAGTCAGGCCTACGAGCAAGTCGGGCCTCCAAGCTATTCAATTCTTTGAGCTAGTCGAGCCTATGAGAAAGTCAGGACTCTAGGACTAGTTGGGTAGTCGAAGGTAAATATTGGTGCATGGAAAGTAGAGAAGGCTGACCCATGACCTCAAACCTCCCAACCTGCATTAGAAGGTGTGCCTAGGAATTGGTAGAGTGACAAAGAAGTGGGACATCGTGCAGGAATATAGGTAGCAAGCATTAACTAGTTGGAAAGGGTGATTGTTGGAGCACCTAGACGGAAGGAGTTAAATCACCCTCATGTTCGAGGATAGATCATGCACCACACGTCCCCAGAATCTGATCGAAGAAAATGAGTGGGCTCATGCCCTCCCACATATTAATGATAGGAGAGGTACTGCATTGGGTGGTTTTCCCAAACTACTAATCATGTGATCAATAGTCTCGTACTAAACCATGAACGGTAAATGAGTCGGTTACTATTTCGGCTTATGCGTTAAATTCAACATGTAAGCCATACTTGAAAGGTTGCTAGAATTAGAAAAACTTTGCTAAAACCTTTTGGCAGAATTAATTGGATCTATAGAGATTTGGGAAACAAGGTAGCAAGGACCATGATTTTCATAATGCATTAATGAAGCTTTGTCCACATAATGATAAACCATTTTAGAGCATAATGTTTGTACAATAGAAGAGTTATAGACAAATGGATCCATACAACAATGTATGATATCTGATGGTATGTTGTAGAAAGACAACATCAAATCCCATTCCCTGAATCTAAACTGCTTATAATGATTAAGAAAACATGATTGAGAAACATGTTGATTGAATCAGGCAAGGTACTCCTTGAGTGCATAGGTGATCTAAGATTTAATTCTTAGCATGGTAAAACTCTCCAAAACCCATTCTCTAATTAATGTTGCCGCAATGACTAACAAACATGATGTGTCAATAGAATGGTTAGTCATGCTGGAAGAACTACTTTGGGTAGAGTGATGAGATGACAAAGCCATCATCATTCCTTGTGTATCATAAGAACAAAACCATGGATTCCAGGAATGCAATTTTGTGGAATGAAACATTGTAGTGAGCTATGGCAAGATCTTTGAATGATTTTGTGCTACTTTGCAAGTTCAAGAATGCATGTGTTGCTAAAAACGATTGAGAGTGCTTGTAGAACTACTAGGGTCCAAGAGTGAGCATGTTGAACACATTAAGGTAAATAGATGAATGTGTTGTATCTTAGGATGAATAAAATGTTAAGAAGACAAAGTGTTGTGTGGACTGATTGAAGCAAAGAATGTTATGGAAAATAGAGAGATAATAAGTTAAGGACAAAAGGGATACAAATTGGTGATGAGAAAAAAATTAAATTAGGCAGAGTGACTGGTAGTTCAGAGGGCCAAGGACTGAAGAATACATAACTGAAATAAGGCCAAGTGGGTACCATTATATAGAGTAGATATTTCCCCATTTAGTGCAGGTTGGAGCATCCAAAATATGGAGTTGAAGATTCCATCTAGTGGGTGTCTGAGGAGAGCTTGGAGTTTTGTGCCTCCTGCAAGTGGGTGCTTGCATAAATCCATGAAGTTGGTGCTTCATCCTAGCCAATTAGGTATATGTAAAGAAGGGAGTTGGAGCTTCTTGCTGGTGGGTGTTGTTATGAAGAATTTGGTATCTACAAATAAATACTAATTCCCTAGATAGTAGCTATATCTAGAACAACAGTTTAAAGCACTTTAACCTTTCTCTATAAACAATAGATAAGACAAAGAAAATGAGAGGACCTACTTGTACTTTCGCTTGCGGATAATAAGGGGTAGAACTATCATGTGACAGTATTAACTTAGTAGTCAGCTTAGGCATCATGTGATTGTGAAAATGTGACCCATGATCTGTAACTATAGCCTGTGGTACACCAAACCGGGCAACCACGTGGTTGAAAAAGAAAAGAGTAGTCGTTTCGCCATTGTTGTTTAATGTTGCCATTGCCTCAACCCATTTGGTAAAATAGTCAATGGTGACTATAATGTACCCATGCCCCCCGAACGAGGTGGGGTTACATGTCATGAAGTCAATGACCCATTTGGCGAATGGTCCAAAATTAATGACGGGATACAATGGTGCAGGTGGTAATCTAGCTTTACGGTCATATATCTGGCATGTGTGATAACTTCTGATGATAATTATGCAATATTTGAATATACTAGGCTAGAAGTAACCAACACGGAGAATTCTCTGCACGGTAGCATAACCAGATAAGTGTCCACCACAAGCACCTAAATGGCAATCATTCAAAACTTTCTCGACTTCCTCATGAGTGAGGCACCTTCGTAAATTCGTATTGATACCACGATGATAAAGAGTGTCGCCAACGATCAGATAATATTTGGCTTGGTATCGGATATGTCGTTGTTACGAGTGAGAGGTATCAGACTGGAAAGTTTGGGTCTAGAGATAAATCAATATATCTCCATACCACACATTAGATGATGAAATCAGGAACAGAGACTCATCCATAATTGATGGTTCTGATGTTGAATCGTTAGAAGTGGAGGGAAGGTCACAAAGTAGCTCGGTAAAAACTAGATATTTCTTTGATTTGGACTTGATGAATTCTAGATCAAATTGCTGGAAAATGACTATCCATTTTGAGTATTTCCCCCCACCAATTGACGTGACAATATATGCCATAGGGTTGTAATCTGAAATGACAACGGTCTTTCGGAGCATGATGTAGTGACAAAATCTCTATACATATTGAACAATAACCAAAGCTAGTTTCTTGACATAAGAGTGCTTACTTTCTCTATCATTGAGATTACAACTCAAATAATATATAGGATGTTCAATCCCATCTTTTTCTTGGACTAAAACCATTCCAATGGTTGTATCTGCAGCTGAGAGATACAGGAAGTAGTCATTTTGATAATTCAGGGAATACATTAAAAAGGCTCTAATCTAGGAATCTTTAAGAGAATCAAAGGAAGCTTGTGCAACCTGATCCCAATGGAAGGGTATCCCCATTTTCAATAAATGAGTAAATACTTAGCCATTTCAACACAATTGGGAATGAACCTCCTCAGAAAGTTAGCCTTCCCTTGGAGCCTCTGTAACTGTAGTAGATTTGAAGGTGGAGGAAAATCAAGGATTGCCTGAAACTTAAATGGATCAAGTTGAATTCCCTCCTTAGACACTACGAAACCAAGAAAATGACCAAAACCAACACAAAACACACATTTTTGTGGATTGAGTAGTATTTTGTAGTGTTGGCACCATAAAATTATAGCTCTCAAATGTTGCGGGTGATCAGTCCGCTTTTGTGAATGATCAGGTAAATCATCAAGGTAAGGTTGAATAATATGTTCGATGTCATGGAAGGCATAATTCATTTCCCTCTGAAATGTGGCCCCTGCATTCTTCAAACCAAATGGGAGTTTCGATAGGTGAATGTGCCCTATGGACAAATAAAAGCAGTTTTTGATTGGTCCTCTAGGTGGATATTGATTTGATTGTAGCTGGAAAATCCATCCATGAATGAGAATATTTCACATCTGGCATATTCACCAATAATTTGGTCGATAAAGGGAGTGGGATAGTTGTCTTTTGGACAACCTGATTTACATCCCTATAATCGATGCACACTCATATTTTCCCCTGTTTATTCATGATAGGAACAATAGTGGAAACCTAGTCAGTAAGAGGAACAGGGTAAATGAAACCAGCATGCAAAATTTTTTCAACTTCCGCCTTAATAGAAGCAACCTTCTTTGGATGAACAAATTGGAGGCACTGTCGTACTAGTTTGACATCAAGATACATTTTGATTTCATGTTAAACTATACTAGAGTCTATACCTGCTATCTCCTCACATGACCATGCAAATATATCTTAGAATTCACAAAAGAGAGCACAGTAAATATCAAGTTCTGATGGAGAACAAGTTTTTTCAACATGAATTTTTTCTACAACGTTATTTTTGGTTGAAATATTGATAGAAATGGCCTCTTCGATATTTGATAGGTTTCACTTGGAATCTATTGTGTCTATGAAAACATAATTCAAAAGGAAATTAACAACTGAAGGGTGATTAAGTTCATTTGAATAACCTTTGATGTGATCTGGAAGATGGGAACGATTATGATAATCCTCCCATGGTTATCCTTCCATCATCATTGATTGGATGATTCCTTCATCAGTAGAAAATATACATGAAAAAGGATCAGAATAAGTACCAAATTATAATGAATGATCTACCCATACAATTGATGAAAATGGATTTGGATTTGCCGCGCAAGCCAGAAATATTGATTGCTATGCTAGCTCAATAAGGCTTAGCAACATTATTTCAGAATTACTATCAACTTCAAAACTATTGGTAATCATCCTTGAGTCAAATGAAGTGGAAGATACCATGTTGTAATTCTCTATTGTTGCCACTTCCACCAAATTTGATGGTGGTGGTATTGAAGAAGTACCCATTTAGGAAGAGTCTTTAAAGAGACCTACACCAATGTTTTCGAGAGACAGTGGGGGTTTGTATACCAACAAAATTCTTCCAGCAAGCTAGAGGCGAAGAAGATGAGTTGGTCGATAACTGTGATTCCACCTTTATGAGGAAATGCAATAATACAAAAGTATGTTGAAACCACAACAGCCATGGCATAAACCCACAGTCTTCCTAGCAAAATGTTGTAGTCAAGGGGTTTATCAACTACCTCAACTTTAACAGTTACCATTTTGCCTCCTAGTTCAATCTACAGATTACTCACTATTCCAAAAGGCATATGTGTATGACCGTCAAAAGATTTTAATGTTGTTGGTGAACATGACAATGACGGTGAAACAGGTGTTTTCTAGCAACTCATAGACATTATACAGTAGATGCCCCCTCATAAATAATAGTTTGATGAACAAGTTTATTGAGATAATTTACTTGAATTAGAAATGCTAATTGTGGTGGTAACTATGGTGTATAACCCGCATGGTTGAAAACCAAAAGATCGGAATCAGTTGGATCGATTCCACCAATTGCTGACAACAAAGCCTGATTTTGGGAGGGATAGTTTTGTAGCACCTCAAGCATGTGAATGAGACAAATCTTCTACTATGTTATAATTCTATGCAACTCGAGCTCGAGGGTTAAATGTTGATTTGTGTACAACTCCCTTAGGCAGTTTTATCATTAACTCTGGTGCAATAGGTGGTGGAATAGGATCATTCGAAGTTGTAGTCGAAGGGTTAGGTTGATTGGCCTAGTTATTCGATGGCGACAGTTGATTTCCATAATCTTTACTTTGTGTTGACTCTAAAACATCATCTTTCGGCTTAGAGGTGGATATCATAAGCACTTGGGAAGTCGAATCTTGGTTTGTAGCAACAATATGTGTCTCTGGTTTTGGAAAAGGATAAGTCAATACTACTGATGTAGTAGAAGTCTTCAAAATCTTTGAGACTTCGAAGCGTTGCAGACAATATCGTGTAAAATGCTCATCATTACATATCAAACATGTGTAATGAGGTTTCCTTGCCGAAGAAGAGGAATCAGATGATTTCTCTTGAGGGGAATTATTTTGTTTTTTCTTGTTTTTCCCCTTTTTCTTACGTCCTAGTTACTTTTCATTCTTTCCCTTGTCAAAAGACACAAAATTTATTTCGGAAGTAAGAGTGTTATCAGGTGCATTTGCAGTTTGATTGGTAATGGAAAGTGTTTGACCGGATGGTGTACCTACCATTTGTGTGCTCGAAGAACCAATCACATCGTCGCCGGCATGAGAGTCCTTACTAGATGGTGGAGGACGAATAGTGAAAGCTGGTCAAGGTGCATTTGGGATCTTCTTATAGAGTGTGCTGGATTGTGTATAAATCAGATCCAAATATTGGGCATGAGCAATTACTTTCTCTTCTATGACAACTCCACCTTTCGCTACATCCTCAGTGATATATGGCAACAAGGATTTTATAAACCAATCAGCCAAAAGCTAATCAGGAACAAAATTTTTAATCATGTGACGATGACGACGCCACTCATGAATATGATCAGAGATATGAGTAGCAGTAGTCTATTTAAAGTTGGTTAATATTTTTGTTCTATTCTCATATTTTATGGGTAGCTGAAAGTGGGTTAAAAACATGGTAGCTAAGGTAGTGAAGTTATCAAAAGAAGCTCATGGTAACTCGATGTACCATTTTGCAGCAAGATCAGTAAGCATTCTCTAGAAAAGACAAATTCTAACAGAGTCATCATTCAAGGAGTTTGATGAATACCATAAATGAAAAGTCATGACATGGTTGGATGGGTTTTCTCTAGGATTTCTATTGAATTTCATAATATTAGAAGGTAACTTATGAGGAATCACCGGCCACCAAGGTGCATAAAGAATTGGGTCATTGACGAGCCGATTTAGATCTGGTAACTCAAGTGTCACAATGAAAGGAAACTGTCTATTAAGGTCAGGTTGAGCATATCTAGGGTAAGATGGAATTTCTTGGGTAATGGGCCTTTGCATACCAGCATAAGGCATCTACTGTTGGTAACCTTGATATGGGTAAGTTTGTGAGAAAACTCGATGTAAGGTTGTTGTTGTGCACCAGGGTAAACTTGTTGTTTTCCAAACACACCATAGGCTTGTTGACCAGGGACTGGATAAACTTGTTCCTGACCAAACCTAACTTGAGCTTGTTTTCCAAGTCCATGTTGAGGTTGGTATTGCTGGAATTGTTGTTGTTGATATTGGGGCTGCCAAGGATGTTGAATCAACTGTTGTTGTTGTTGGTACAACTGTTATTGGTTTAACAGTTGTTGTTGCCCACAAATGTAAGGTTGAACAGGTTGTGAATACACTAAACCATTGTAAGTCTGTGTCATTCCAGTAAAAGGTAAACTAGCCTGAAGTTGTCGGG
Organism: Pinus taeda; assembly: GCA_000404065.3. NCBI lineage: Eukaryota > Viridiplantae > Streptophyta > Pinopsida > Pinales > Pinaceae > Pinus > Pinus taeda. The sequence continues at coordinate 9,781 of APFE030852391.1, forward strand.
ATCTAAACACAAGTGGTTGTTGTAAAACTGCCTAAGAAGGTTGGATCTGTATACTTGGAACTTGGGATTCTTAGGTTGAAGGGCCAACTTGGACAGGTTGTGATACAATAATATGGACTTGTGACTCCAGTGTAGTTGTAACAACAGGCATTGTAGGTATGGATGAGACAAATTGTATAGGTTGTGATGGATACATAAGCCTAGGTTGAATGGGCATGGTTGGCTACCAGTGACAGGTAGTCATTCCAAGCTGACCTAAAGACGACGGCATAACGACATATGGTTGCTCCCCAGAATATGGATGATAAGGAGAATATGCATACGATTCTCCGTATAGGGGTAGTCCAGTGTTAAGAGGCTACAGAGGATGATAACCAGATGAACCCGCTTGAAATGAACTTGATGGGTCTAGCTGTTCGGTACCCGTAAATGAGGAACCATATAAAATTCCAGTAGAGGACATTGGTGAAGACCAAGGACTAGAAGCAACACTTGAGTGGGTTCCTGATAAATATTGGTAACCTGATGGGTCAAATGGAACACCATACAAGTGTGACTTAGGTGTCATAGTAAACATCGAAGAGGTTGCGACAGAAGATTTTGTCATGGCTGTAACAGATGGTATGGTCTGGGATGTTTACTCTACCATAGTCAAATCTCCAAATAAGTTTCCTAATGAATCAAAAGGTGTCTGAAAGTAATCAAGATCAAAAGAAGCAATGAAATGAGGAGTATAAGGATATAGATAAAGTCTAATTCCAAAATGGAATGGAGTTCTGGGTGACTCTACCTCAGGTTCCTCTTCTATTGAAATCAAACCAGGTGGAAGAATTTTTCCATCTAGTCCGTAATAGATTTCTGGTTGTTATTGAGGTAAAGAGGAGGTCTCGACAGTTACGGATGTCTGACAATATACCAGTCAATCTTCTTCTACTAGGGTAACCACTTTTGATTGTTCCACATCAAGATCCAAATGTTATGGTAAAAGAACAAGTTCATTTTAGGATTTGTGAACAACTTCTAGTTTAGAAGTAACTTCTAATTGAATAGTGATGGGTTCAGGATCTAGTTCTAGTAAAAAAGATTCAGGTTCAGAAGTAATTTCTTGTTGAACAACTTTGGATTGAGAATCAAATTATTGTTGAACAACTTGGGTTGCCATTTCACTAGATTCAGTTCTAGTTTCCTTAGGTAATTGTGGAGATTCCACTTCAGTAACAGATGTACCAGTAACCATAGGAGTAACTATGGTCATAGTACTTACCGATATAGGTGTTTCTGGTAATTCAGATGAAGAACCAAATGCTTGTGAAGTATTGGATCCAGTCAAATGTGAATTCTTTGACCGAATAGGTGTAGTTTCGGGCGGTAAAGGTGGTTTACTCGCTGCTCTCCACAAATGATGGGGTAAGGATTGATTTTCCTCCATGATTGATGATTGATTTTATTACAAAAAAGAAATAAATAAAAAGGGGTAAGCTACGCAAAATGTTTACCAAGAAATTGTGAACTGCAGAATACATTCTCGTGAACTAAGAAGTATGGGTACGCAATCTCCTCGAATGTTGTGTTTGGTGTATCACAGTGTACAAGGTGGCCGACTCAGTTACTTAAGGATGGATAGAAACCTATTCTTTCCTCCCATATATACCAGAAATTACATGGAGGCCCAATCTGTATTAGCGTTGTCTAATCTAAAACCACACAGTGAGAGAATTCCCATATACTTTACATATTGTAACATCGCCCTATATACCCGAAGGTACGTGTAATGAGATATCACACTCGGGATGTATTGCAGACAAGTTAGTGACAATTGCTAAGTTTTACAATGTCGGAACATGTCTCTAGCCTAGAACCTCTAAATTTTATTCATTAGGTGACAATGCCCCATTAGGTAAATTGGTGTTAATTTTAAGTTGATCTTGCTTAAGAATTTGTCTTTTAGGATTCACCACGTGATTTATTTTCAATTCCTAGAATGCAACTAATATGATAAGCATTCTTTCCGTTCAATTTACCAATGAAAATATTAGCTAGTAGGGATAGAGTGATCAGATTTCTTTCGATCAAAGAGAAAAGAGCACAATCTAATGCAATTTTCCTAAACTATTCCTATGAGCACACAAAAACGTTTTCAATGCACAATGAAAGTTTTTCTTTTTTATTCCCTTAATGTTATGATGAACAAAAAGGGAAACTAATGCACATACAATCAATCAAACTTTAACAAGAATGAAGAATTTACAACAGTTTTGGTTCGAAGGAAAATAAGACTTTTATGACACTTTCTTTCAAACAAAGATTAATCGACTATAATCTAACTTTGACAATGAATCGATAGTGACAAAGAAATAATTTAAGAAACATTAATCAATCAATTCAAAGTAGGGCTAGCAAAGGAGATACAATGTTGATTTCCAAGACATGACATTCATTTATCATTCAACAAGTAATCAAACAGAAGAAATTTGGTGGAAACCCCTATCCAAAGGTGGAAAACTAACCCAAGGAGGATCAACACAACCCTGAATGGGATAAAGTGCACTTCAGAGCACTGTCCCTAAGCCAAGGGTGCTCTGCAGTGCACTGTGTCCCTCACAAGCCTACGCTGGTGACAATAAGCCATTTCAAGAGGCAACTAAACATAGTTTTTGACCAAAATTCACTTCAACAAGACTGAAATGCAATCAATGAAAGGGAGTAAGGTCCACTAGAGTGTCAGAAGATGTGATAAGATACTTGGAACAAGGATCGTTCCCCAGTGGAGTCGCCAATTTGTTATAAAGAATTTGGAATCTACGGATAAATACTAATTCCCTAGGCAATAGATATATCTAGAACAATAGTTTAAAGCACTTTAACCTTTCTCTATAAACAATAGATAAGACAAAGAGAATGAGAGGACCTACTTGTACTTTTGCATTCCTCATCTCCTTTGTATCAATCCTATCACTCCTTCCCATACTTAACACGCTTGAGAAGTACTTGTAAACATCAACAGAAGACAAATAATTGATCAAAGCAAAATATCTATTGATTACAAGTAAATGGAATCAGATACATTCACACATATAATCATCACATATCAAGATAAGCATCTGGAAAAAGGTACAAATACTTTACTGAATAGAAGGAAGAATTACAACCATGAACCCTGATTTGAAGTCACTCCTCCAGCTTTGGTTCCATCCACATCACATCATAAGCATGACAATCCGGTAGCATAACGTAACTTACAATAGTCTGAATTCTCAAACTAGCATTAAATCCTTACAATGATCAAAGTTAAACCCCTAATCACTTAGATGAGTGCTCAATTTATAGGAATATGGAGGAGGTTTTGTCATCAATGAGGGTATTGAATGGCCTTCAAAACATAGAATTAGTTCCATGGAGGAAGGGATGAGAGGATAAGATGTATCTTAACTCATTCCTCATCCATTTTTGAGCTCATAGGAGATGATAAGCATGGGAATCATCTAGAAGGTTCCAGAAGATAAGAATATTCCCCAAACCCTATGTGAATTTCGCTCAATCTCTCTAGAAATTGTGACTGTAGATTAACCTCATAATGCAATATAACTAAAGCACAATACTTTAATCTACTTCTACAATCAAACTTCCAGAAGCTTAATAGATTTGAGCAAGATTAATCTAAACACATATAACCAGAAGAAGAATCAATGCACACGAAACACAAAAGAACACTCAGGGGAAAGCCTCAGCTAAAAACCCCACTATCTATATTATCATACAAGGTAGAAATATCTTAGAATTACACAAGGATTTAGCTCTCATAGCTAGCTAGCTCTCAATACAATCCTCCTAGATGCTCACATGCAAACAAGGCTTCTCACAAACCTTCTCCTCTGCCCTCCAAGCCTCTTATTTCCTTGCATTGTTTCTCTTGGGTGATCTCACTGTTACTAAGTGTAACACTATTCGCTCACACTAATCTCACACCCTGTAAAACTACGCAACACTCAAGGAACCTGCTTCCTTCTGCATGGATGTGTTTCCTTTATAGGAAAACTCATGCAGCTGATAGTACATTGTCCTTGTCTTTAATCTCAACTGGGTCTTTCTCATAATAGACATGCATGAGTTAATGATGAGAGAATCTTCAGTTATCTGGAGTACACTAGTTGGATGCATGCATGCATTAACTAAATGAACTCACAATTAGTTCCTCAAATAGTTTGGAACTAATCTATCTGGACTTAACTCAATAAACTGAGCTAACTAATTACAACTCAAATACAACTCAACCGTATCTCATTAATTAAGGTACAATCTCCTTAATTTAAGGGATAATTGTTGCATGACTTCAAAAAGACTTCTAACTTGAATTTTTCAAACTAATTAACTCAAAATGAATTAATTAATTATTTTTCAAGCAGCTAGTGAGACTAAATTCGAATTTTAATTCTCAATTTTAATTCAAGGAAAAATTAAAATTGGAATATTATAGATTCCATTTTTATCATTTCTTGTTGCTATTTTTAACACTCCCTCTCAACAAGAAAGGAATTCAACTAGATCCTGATCTGAAATCTTTGGAATGTTTTGCATGCAACACTTCTCTCTAGTGTTGATGCTCTAGCAACTCGAGAAAAAAAAAAAAATACAACTTGAATCAGTACGATGCATCTGTCATCAAAGTCTCTGACTACTATTGCCTCTATCAACTGAAAAATTATGTGCTTCTGTTGACTCTGCCTTTTTGCACTATTGTCAGTCCTTCTCTGCACTCTTTAGTATCTCACTACTCTAGCCTCTGTCACTTTGATCTTTAACTGCATCAATACCACTGATTCCTCTTGCTACTATGTACTTTGGGCTCCCGTAGCAAGGTACGATCCATGAGATAAAACCTGTCAATGGACCCTGCCCAATTTCAGCCTTCTGTTGTGGCCACCAACAACCCCCCTCCTTATGAAATGTTATTGCTAATACTAAATAAGTGGGGACCCTTAGTTATTAAATCCAAAGAAATTAAAGTAGCATTTACATTTCTTTTTCGCAAATAAAGTCACCATCATAAGCTTAGGAAGCCCCCTTAGAAACTCTTAGAATCTAAGTTTATGATAAGGTAAAAATTATCTTATCAAGGAAAATCACATCACAAGAAAATAGTGGGATGCCACCTCACAAACACAATCCCAATATTCGCGAGATAACGATAATGACCAAGTATTGCATCAAATTCAGCATAACTTACTTAAAACACTTCAAAAATCTGCCGATGTGCGATGGCGTCGATCGCAAGATCGCATCTCGCAAGGAACAGGTTAACAAAATTTATCATACATAACATTCCTGCGATCTGCGATATTGCGACATTACGATATCACGATTTCGCGATAAGCGACGTTGCGATTTTGTGATTTTGCGATCTGCGAAGTTGCAATTTTGCGATTTTGCGATTTTTGCGATTTTGCGATCTGCGATCTTGCGATTTGCGAAGTTGTGATTTTGCGATTTTTTCAATTTTTCAATCTGCGATGTTGCGATAGAAAATCACAAAATCACTCCATTGCAAATCTTTCGGGCTCATTATTCAATAAAAGTAGTTTATATAAGCTGACACATGGTTATGCGCTTTAAATGCTAATAAAAGAGTTAGTTGTTAGTTATTAATAGAATATGGGTGCGTGCTCTTCAAAGAACATTTCACGTAAGGTGGTATATTTGGTATGTCTGCGGCATTTAAAACTTTCCCATCACCCTTCCTTGTCATTCATTTTTACCTCACTTGTGAATTGCAGGCACGGAGAGGAGAGGACTATACAAAACAATACACAAGCTGAAATGGGAAAGAAAAGCAAAGCCCCGAGCTCCAAAGAAGAGAAAATGGCACCTTTGTATACAAACAGAACTTGCAACAAAGACGCATGAATAGCTACGTGGGAAGGCATGTATAATATGCTCGAAGAGGAGAATCCCAGAGTAATGGAGGTTACAGCTGTTGCAGGCTCACAAAGTTCTTCTGAAGCATCCCTCGCAGAGCTAGCTTGCTCATTTTTACATCAGATAGGAGCGAGGCCAAGAATCCTCCCATACACGGACATGGTCAAATGGATATTGGATACCGCAGAAATAAAAAATAGACAGTTCAAAGTTCATGGTCAAGGACTCATTGGTTCATTCGCTGCGCAATATTTAAAGCTTATGTATCATCTACCGGAGCCACAAGCAATCTACAATAGACAGTTTAAAGAGAAATTTGTAAAAGAAAATCCATACCTCATAGAAACTACCAAAGATTGGTCTAGGAGAGATGAGCCACTGAAGAAAGATAAAAACGATATGTACAGTATTGGTTCCCTTACCTCTCCATATTGCTTTGCTGCTGCCATGCTCTGTAGAATATTTGGAATGCCAGATATTAACAAATTCTCATCCGAGTGGCTACCATTATTGGATGCTGCCACAAATGCCACCATTATAGATTGGGCCAAAATTTTGTCTGATAACCTGGTCAAAGCCATTGTCTGTTACCGGTCCAAAAGAGCTACAGCTCAGAGGATCTATCCTCATTTTTACCTTTCTACATATATAATGGACGCAATATGTTATGTTTCTAAATTTCTTGTTATGGGTTGGAAGTGGACGACACAAGACCCTCTACCCATCCATGTCTATCACAAAGAGTTATGGGACTCTCAGTTCATTCCATACTTCTACCAACTTTGTCATGGAATTATGTTGCCCTTGTATAGAATTTTGTACGATAAAGACCCTCCAAGATGCTCGCCTGAAGCAGAAGTAGACATCCTCACTATTGCAAGATGGTTCTGGGAAGAAATTTTTACTTATGTCAGGGTTTTTGGAAGTTCTCCACCCACTCATGTCCTACCTTTATATATCCCTGATAAACTCTTAGCCCGAGAGATCGCCTATCAAACCTGTGGGGAAGGAGGCCTAGCTAAAGAATTAAAAGGAAAAAAGAAGGCTATATGGCCATAGTTTCCTGTAGCCTATGGGGCCTTCTCGCTATTCGATGTAGGCCATGCCTTTGCAGAAGTAAAGAATATCACGTGCTTACAGCTATTCAAATTCATAGCAAGCCCATTTGACCCTTATGAGGTCGCCCACAATTTTACAACAACAGTCAAGATAAAGGTGTTCTCCAGAGAAAAATATTTATTTGATGATATATTCCAATAGAGAAACACATTGGAAGAAATTTTGCACACAACCCAATTGCAGCTATCCCCAGAAGAATTTCAAAGGTTCAAAACATAAAGGGAAAGAAGGCTAGCCAGTATTCCTTTAGAAAAGCTATGCTTAAAACCCTCAAGAGAACCAACTCTAATTTTTAACCTCAGTGGAAGTTCAAGTACCAATGGATCTAAGTCCAAATCCAAAAAAGAAATGTATGAACACTCTAAAATATCCGGAAATGAACTAGATAAGAACGAAGGGTCAGTTAAGGATACTGCCCAGTCAAAAGAACTTCTACATCACCAGGTTATTGCCTCCCCGCAAAGAGATCCTCCCCCTCTCGTCATCCAAGCACCACCAGTGATAGCTAAATTAGACAAAGAATGGGAAACCTTTAACTACTTGATCAATCTTGAAGGACAAACCATGAAGACAAATGTCAACAATGTACAGATAATAAAAGAAGTAGTCATAGGAACAGTTAGAAAAGTCTCAGATATGGAGCATATTCCTATTACTCCATCCTCTGAGCTTGTACTAAAAGTAGAAGAAGTCCTCCTCTAGATGTATTTTATAGCCCACAGCATAAAGCAGTAGTAAGAAAACAGAGAAAGAAAAGGAAATTGGAAAGAACATTCTCTCAAAACACAGAACAATTAGACGTCCTATGGAAAGATCCCACTAGCAATCCCACTGAAAATCTCACCAAACTATCTCAAATCGCAGGAGCATATGCCTCTGCTACTATCAATAAAGCATCTGAGGTACAATAGTTGCTAAAGGAAAGGGAAGACCAGATTCTAGTACTACAACAACAATTGCAACAAGCCCATGCTAATAATGAAGCACAAAAAAAGCTTGACAAGTTGCAGCAGGACTTCCAGCAAATGCAGATAGGGTATTAGAAAAATTTGGATGAGAAGGGAAACAGTTACAGGATTTGAGAGAGATGCACAAGGACGAACCTAAGCTTACAGAATTTATTACAGAGTCCATTTCCTTGAACGAGCAATTACTATAGTAGCAAGAAGCATTGGGCCAAAAGATATCACAGTGGAGTCATTATTGTGAAATCAGTGATAAAACCACTAACCAAGTGGTAGACTTGCGAAGTGACTATGATCTAATTAATAAACGAGTGACTAAATATTTGGCTTGGCAAGACATGGACGAGGGTAAAAGAGCAGGTGCACCAAGAATAAATGAAAATCACAAGGAAATGCTCTTTAACAAATGGGATGAGCAAATTAGAGGGGCAGAACAGGCAGCAGAAGGAGCAGCCACGGTGGCCAGCAGACTTATTTATTGTGTAAATGAAAATTTGCACATGGCAAATTTGATTGCAGAGACCACTCCAGGGTACTTACCAAATGCACAACAACTAGAGGCAGATTGGAAACAGAGAGCTCAAGAAAAGGCCAAAGTAATCCAAAGGCTAAGCAAGTTAAACTGGGATTGTTACTGGACATACTTGGTGAAGCCACATAGCCAATGGATGACTTTTAAGTGCATTATAAATGCAACCGAAAAAATGGTGCCAGCTCTTGTAGATCCTGTTTTCTCAGCCCAGTTAAAAGCAGAAGTCAGCCACCCAACTCTCCTTAAACAAATGCTGCATACATGTGATTTCAGAGATCAAATAGAGAAATAGTTTAATTTTAGTTTTAATTTAGTTTTATTTTCTTGAAAAGAGGATGGTCATTTAAAACGCATCATTTATTTTTGTAATAATTTATTTTTAGAATTATTCAGTAGTATTTAATCCCTTCTCATGCATTTAGAGAAGGGTCCAGAAATTTATCAAAAACTTGTCCTCCAAGCATGCACTTTTTCACCCTCAGAGGAGGTTTTGGTGAATGAATGGAACAAGGTTTATTTGATATTTGCATTTGATATCTGCTACTGATTTTGCACTTCTGTACTCTTAGTGGATGTTAAATCAAGGAGAGATAAATCAATTGTCGCTTGAAGCTCATGAGTAGGACTAGTTATAAATGGTACTTTTATCTCTTAACCATTTCTGCTTATGCTTTAAAGTGATATTCAGTTTTCAGTTGTTTATATATTACAGCGTGGATGCCTGAGTTATCATTTGGCACTTTTGTACG
>APFE030852395.1:0-18852 GCA_000404065.3 Pinus taeda
GGAGGTGCGGGAGGCGCACCCAAACAGGAACGGCTGTGGGCACATCTTGAGCAGGATCAAAATCTGGATGCCATTTGTTCAAATATAACCCTAGAGGGCCCATGAAATAAGGTCTGGTTCTGAAGATCAAGCTTCGGTCTTTCCCACTGTCAAACACGAAGACGAAGAAACCTTTGCCTACAAAATGCCTTTTTATTCCTTCCTTAACCAGCAGGATCCAGTTTCGATTAACCCATTCATCTATTGCCTTTGGGGATGGCCATAGCCCTGTGAACTGGCCAATGAGGCCCCTTTCGGCTAAGTTTAGCGTTGTTCTACACGCATCATCTACCGGTAAAGACACCGTAGGGATGTTGTCCAACTTTTTTACGAACTTTTGTTGCGAGAGCGAGATCGGCCGCTTATCAGTTGCAGCAACAAGGGCAAAAAATGCATCTAGATCTGAAGGCGGAAGGGGATCGCCTCCATTCGCCATGGTCGAGGGGTTGGGGGACGGGGGTCAAAGCAGGGGCCCCATGCACCAACTCAGATCAGCCCGCAGAGCTGTCGAAGCACGATTACAAAACGGATCTTGAACCTCTTCAATCCTAAACGTCCCGCACACCGAAGATCTCTCCGAAGAGCAGAGCTCCACGCCCAGATCAGGCAGGGCGGAGCCGAGCCCAAGGGATGCAGAGCAATCGCGGAAGGTAGCCGCGCGCGCAGTGATGAGAATTTTTTTGAGAGATAGTTAACATTTATCAAAAACCACAATTATTGATTAACTATCTTATAGACATTTGTTCAAATGAAGGAGATTGGGTTCTGGATTTATTTTCTGGCTCAGGTAAGTTGTATTATATGGAATTGAATTTCAATATGTTATTTTTTTAATTAATATGTCATTGTACTAATTTAGTTCATTATTTCTTTTGTGCTTGATAATTAGGTACAACACTAGCATGTTGCCTTCAAAAAGGAAGAAATTGCATTGCAGTTGAAAAAGATCCAGACAGGTGCAATTTCATTCAGCAAAGAATTAATGCTCTTCAATTTCTTCCAGATGCAATGCAAGAAATTGGGTTGAAGAAAGGGGACTTTAGTGAATCACGTGTGGCAAAAAAGGCAAAGGAACCCTAACCACCATTACATGGAATGTTTGGAAAGACATACATTAGGAGATTCGCAGACATCAAAGACTCATTAGAAGAGGAAAATGAGCAAAAGGAAACAGAAAATATTCTGGAAGAAGACAATGATGAAACTCTAGTGGACAAAGAGTTTGGATTACATGACATTGTTGATTAAATTTAAGTTATGCTTGTAAATCAACCTTTGCAATGTTTTGACTTTGACATTTTATGAGAAGAATAAACACTCAATTAAGGTTGTTATACGTTCAATATTTGTAATATGTGATTTTCGCATTGATTTTTTAAAATAATCATTACTTTTTGAAAAAAAAAAGTGATTATTATTATTTTTTTGACATAAAATTCATAAAAAAAAGCTATTATTTAACCATTTTTAGTTAAAATTATCGTATAAAAATTGTGATTTTGACATGTCAATTTTAGCAAAAAATTATCAAAACGTATAGTTTTTTAGTTATATCTATGTTAAAAATGGTTATTATTATGTCCATTGTTAAAAAATATTGTTTTTTAGAAACAATTATTTCATGTGGATTGAAAAATTAATTAAGGATGTATAATTATGTGGAATATCGAAAATTTCTATATTCGACCTTCTAATAAAATGCAAAACAATAAAAACCTCACAAAAAAAAAATATATATATATAATATTATATATATATATAATAAAAATAAAAAACAAAAACAAGAAATGGAAAAAACACCCTTCAAAAATTATCAAATTTACAAAATAATTATTTACATTTTATACATTAAAAAATTTAAAGCCAAAAAATAGGGCTTTTAAAAAAAGGGTGTGATGATACTCACTTTTTCAAATCAACATGAAAATCACTACCATTCTAAAACGTAATGTACATAAAAAAAATTAAAGTGCCAAAAACTATGCTCTAAAAAAATATGTGTGTTCTGCATCACCCCTTTTCAAAATCAGGTCACTGTTTTGTTATCTCTACGAAACGGGTAACAGTATCAGTTCCCGTTTCAAAGTTTACAATGTTGATGATGAAAAACTAATTTGCTCTTGCAAAGAGGATCTTGCAAGGGAATTTGAGATGAAAGACATGAGCTTCATGCATTACTTCCTAGGGCTAGAAGTATGGAAGGGTGATGGTGAATTGCTTGTCTCAAGGCAAGTATGCTTTTGAGATACTTCAAAGATTTCACATGGATAATTGTAAGCCCATGGACAAACCTTTAACTACAAATTGGAGGAAGGAGTGTGTTTCTTTAGGTGAGGAAGTTGATGCTACCATTTACAGGTAGCTTGTGGGTTCACTGTTGTATCTTGTGAACACATGCCCCGACATGTGCTAGGAAATCAACCAATTCATCCAAGTGATGGTGAGGCTTACTAAATTATATTTGAAGGCAGTAAATCATGTGTTACGGTACCTCATAGGCACTACCCAGTATGGATTATGGTACATACAGACAGAGGGAGTGAAGTTGCAAGGCTTCACCAATGCAGATTTGAAAGGAATTCCATCCAACAGGAAAATTACATCAGAAGCTATCTTTAGTGTTGGGTTCACAACTATTTCTTGGTACAGTGAGAAGTAGAGGTTTGTGGCGCTCATCTCAGAAAAGGCCGAATACATGGCTACAAGTCAAGAAGCATGTGAAGCAATCTAGATGACGAAGATATTGCGGAATACTCAGTCAGGAGATGGATATGACAGTAATATATTGTGATAATCAAAGTTTCATTAAGCTCTTTGAGAATTCAGTATTTCATGACAGGTCCAAGCACATTAATATCCAGTATCATCATTTGTAAGATTGTGTGTAGAGGAGAATTATGTTGCTACAATACATTCCATCTGAGGAGCAAGATGATGACATATTGACAAAGGCATTGTCAGAAGGTAAATTTGAATTCCATGGGTGCAGGATAGGGGCAGTGCAGAATCTCTTTCTTGCTAAGAGGGAGTGTTGAAAAAATGTAGCAAGAAAGGCTCAATTTGACTTTAAAGCCTTAGTCAAATTGAGTAAATCGAATTTCGACATCAATGGGACAACTTATAGGTAGTTAACTAGTGTGACATGGATCTAGTCACTCAATTAGCAAAGTAAATCTGAGTTAAAGAGCTTGGAGTTCAGTTATGCATGTGTGATTGCTAAATTTTAGTGATCCAGCTTAGTTATTTTAAGTTATATTCAGTTAATTGATCTCTAACTATTGCTAAAGTTAGTTGAAGGTAATTTGTGCAATGGGACAGCATTCTAACTCAAATATATGTTAGTTAACTCATCAATCGACCTAAAATAGCTAGTGCATGCAGAGAATTTGAGTTCCTCGATTGAAGTGGAGATGACAAGGTAGAGTAACAAGCAGATGTAAACTAGTTTGAGTATACATGTGTTGCATAAGCCATATGATCAATCCTTGGGAATTGCGCAAGGAAATAGGAGGCTAGGTGAGTTGATAGTTGGCTAAGTGTTGGCAAAGTTGTTAATTGAGCAGAGAGAACAATTATTCTTTTTCAAGTTGAGCTCAGAGTTGGAGCTAGCAATTGTAATCGATTTTCTATTGATCTAATTAATGCAAAGAGGCTTGAGGCGTTTTTCCCAGTTGGTTTCCCCTAGAAATCGTTGTGTGGTTGTGGTTTTTCTTATTGCGAGTCTATGCATGTGGTAATCAATTGTGAATTTAATTCCATAGATCAGTAGAGTAGAATTGTGTCTCATGATTTTAGATTAAATTTCTTGAGCAGTTGGAATTCTATCAAATTTCTACAGGTTTCCCATGGATATGTATCATGGAAGAAAAGCCAATTAAAACAATCCCCCAAAGTATATATTTGATGGTGATTTGCATTTAGGATCTTTATAAAAGGGATAATATTTTCCAATAACTTCAAAAAATTGATGGTATTAGATGATCATATTAATGAGAAATAATAATAATAACCTGAATTTAAGGTCACTACCAAGCCAAACACCAAATTGATGTATGAGGTCCCCTTGTTTGTGAGACAAGGGACTCTCCTTTGTACACGTATTTGATTGCTAAAGACTATGAAAGTGTGCATACTCTACCCCTTTAGATTTGAACATATGAAATTTTACGAAAAAACACATATTATTAACAACTTTATGTATGTAAATAATTTAACTTTTTTTTTCCTGGAAAACAAATCTTATAAAATGTTTTTTTTAATATCTAGATGAAAAATGACACAACTACTAAAGATAATAATTAATAATAACCCTAAAAACTTTGATGAAATTAAAACATGTAACCTTCTTATGGATAATAATCCTTACAAAATAATTAAATAAATAAACTAAAATTTAAACCTAAATATTAATTTCTAAGCATATGGATCCACTTGATGATTAATAAATTATTTATTTATACACATTATTATTCATATAAAGTTGAATAATTTGACAGATATCATGACTTATAATGTTGAATAATTTTACACATATATTAAACTAATAAGGATCATTTTAAAATGGTGTTGGTTAACTATCTTATGTTTTTGAGATTTTAGTTGAAATTCACTGAAACAAATTTTGGTTAAACCATGATCTTTTGCCATTTAAAATGTATTTTTGATTGCATATATGGATTTCACACCCTGAAGAACTCTTGGGACACTGGGATTGCGTAGAACTCATAACTCAAACTTGTGATTCCAACAAATCCCTATCTAATTCTAGGCAAATTAACTAAAAAATATGCCCAAAAAAACTCTAAAATGTATAACAAGTAAACTACAACTTTTAAAATTAACAAAATATTATTTATAAAAATGATCCCTTATGTTAATTAGGATATGGACAACTCAAAAAGGCAAAGTTTTTTTTTTTTTTTTTTTTTTTTTTTTTTTTTTTTTTTTTTTTTTTTTTTTTTTTTTTTCAATGTTGCACTAAATAATTATCTTAGATGTATATGTTAGTCAATTCTATATTTGTTGACCTTATAGGAATCGATGTCGAGACATTTATAAGACTCAATGATAAGAATATGAATAAAGGACAAGGTTTTTTAGGTGTTGCCTAATTATTATATGTGGTGGCGTCCCGCCTTTTACGAAAATGACCCTCCGTTGTTCTCGAAAGATCCTGCTGATATGACTGTCGTCCTGCAAACCTTTATGTTGACTTTAATGCCACGGTACTGGTTTCGATATGTGGGTTTAGGGTTGTGACCTGCATTACCGGGTAGTAACCTACATCCGCCGGTTCATCACTATATCTTCCCGCGTCCTTTTGTCAACCCGTCCATTATCATTTGCACTTTCCGTTGTTCGGCTCCAGCTCTGCTCCGTGGGTTCAGTCCTCTGTGGTTTTTGGTGTTCGACCTGGTTCTGTTAGGCGTAACCTGGCACTGTAATGTTATGAAGGTAGGCTTTAAGTACTCTCAATAAGAGACCCTCGACTCTGTACAGTTTCTAGCTTGCTTTCTGTTCATTTTAATGGGGATTGTTATATGTTCCGGCTATTTATGTCGCTTAACCACTGGAATTATTCTGTTACAGGTTATCCTTCAAGTTTTTGTGCCTGGTCTTCTCCATAAGGTAAGCCCAGGTTCTTTTTGAACTGTTTCAGCTTTTCTCCTTCCAATGCTAACGTTTTCCGCCACGGTTCTTCAGGTTTTCAAGTGGGTTGTTCTCGAAGCTCGGTCACTTCGACACCAGGTAACACTTCACTGCAATTTTCTTTAGTATTGTAGTTGTTATGGATATACGCCTCCGTTTACCCTAACTTGTGTTTCTTTGGACTGTAGGTGACTCGGCTCTGTTGAAATGGACGCGGCTCGGTGGTCTTGATTACTCGGCCTTCACTGTGTCTGCTCACCTGCATTAAACGGGTAGTGTTCCTCACATTCGCATGTCTTTTTATAGGTTCTGTAGGGTTCGGTCGGCCCTTGTAGGTTACGATTCTCGCCTGTGTGATGAGATTTAGTTGGGTTATCTCCTTTAGCCGTAATAGCTCCCTGTAGCCGTGCACTGGTTCCTTATTTCTAAGTTCTCCACCTTGCAATGTAATTATTTTTTTATAGTTGGTCTTTCATTCTGAGGTTTTGACCTCTGGTTGTACTAAACCCTTCTTGGTATACCGTTACCCAGTCACCCGATGACCTGGGTTGTCGTGGGTTTTGGAAACCCTTCTCTGTACTGATTATTTTGGACAATAAAACGCTCGCCGTGTTATGGCTGTGCCAATTTCTCAAGTGTTGTTACTTATATCTTGCTGGTCGAATGTTAAATTGTAATTCTTGGTTCTATTCTTAGATTCTGGTTTGATTTAGTTGCACTGTGCGGATTTCTTTTAGAAATTATGAACAGTAAACAAGGGTTTGTGCAATATTTTGAAATATTACAGTGCTTGGATTTTCTCTGCTATGGTGTTTAACTTTCTGGTTAATTTATCGAGGGTTCTTGTGGAATACCTGTGAATGCTTCTGTTTGTGCGTACCAACTTCTGTTCCTTGTATATGATGATATCTTGCTTGTCAATGTCCGCTATTAGGCACTCGTCTGGTGTTGTCCTGTGTGTATGCGTCCTTGGATGTGTTCTATCGGACAGTATGTCGACTGTCACGTCTACTCCACTTCTTGTGAATCGTATCTGTCTTTTATATCAAATACAATTGAATTTGTACAGTGACTTGTATTATGATTGCAAGAAAAAAATAGATGGTACAGTGATGATTTTTAAAAGAAATGAATTGATCATAGAAAAATCTAAAGAGCACAATCTATTTGAAATGACTGTAGTTCTCTTTTTTTTCTCTTGTCTTTCGTCAGAGAGAGGAACCTTTACAATCGTTGTTTCTGCTCTTTTAAGCTCAGAGAACCTAACTGTTCTTTTTCAGTTGAAACTAACCCAACAGATTTGGGAAACTGTTTTCACCTAACCGACTATAACTAATACAATGCCTTTTAAAGAAAAATCAATTTAATTAACAGTTTATGTTTCTGCTTCTAACTCCTAAGTAAGACAGAATCAATGCATGACTAATTTAACCGAATCCTATCAGCATAAAAGTAAATAAAACAAGTAAATGAAAGTAAAATAACTGACAAGGTTTTGACACCTCTCCAGGTATGCGTAGTGACTGTGTGTTCTGTTTCTGTCTGAGACTGCCAGTCTCATTCTGCCTCCTCAGAGCTGGATGCTCCTGCATCAGGCTCCCGGGGTGACAAAAATTCATGGCTCCGTTCCATGAGGTCATTAACAGAGTAGCCTGCCTTTTGTATTTGTGTCTCATTAAGCCACGAACTGTCCTCTATTGGACGGTTCTTCCACTTTACCAAATATCTCAAATATTCCTTCCTGCGTGTGCGCTTTGCTACCTGTGTGTCCAGAATTCCCTCAATCTCGACGGGTGGTGCCATCGGCATTTGTCTCGTCCATAAATCTCCTTTCAATTGGGTGTCCCGCGGTGGCTCTGCTGCTGCATCATCTGCCGAACCTGCAACATAAGGGAACAGATCTGCCACGTTAAAGATAGGGGAAATACCAATCCCTGGTGGCAGCTGTATCTCGTAAGCGTTCGCAGAAAATTTGCGAATGATCTTGCAGGGCCCGATTTTCTTAAACTTGAGCTTGCTGTACTCTCGCTTTGGAAATCGTTCCTTATGTAAGTACGCAAGAACTTCATCCCCAACATTAAACTGAACTTCCCGGCATTTTGTATCAGCTCGCTGCTTGTATTTCTGGCTGCTGTCCTGCAGTTTTAGCTTAACCTGTTCATGCAGTTTGCTCATAGCTTGGGCGAAATCTTCCCCATCAGCACTCCGCTTCTCCAGTTTGCCCAAATCTCGTAACTCGTGCACTCCTCGCGAATGCATGCCGTACAGAACTTGAAATGGACTGTAGCCTGTGCTACGGTTAGGAGAATCGTTATATGCGAACTCCGCCTGTGCCAATACCCGGTCCCAAGTCCGGGAATTTTCACCTGTTAGACTTCTGAGCAAATTCCCCAGACTCCGGTTCACTACCTCCGTCTGTCCGTCCGTCTGCGGATGGTAAGCGGAGCTGAACTGCAACTGAGTATCTAACGTTTTCCACAGGGTTCTCCAGAAGTGGCCTGTAAACTTGACATCTCTGTCAGAGATAATGCTTCGCGGAAGTCCATGCAACCGCACAATCTCTGTAAAGAAAAGGTGTGCTATGTAAGTAGCGTCGCTGGTTTTCCTGCACGGTACAAAGTGTGCCATCTTCGAAAATCGGTCGACTACAACCATCACTGAATCAAAGCCGTGCTGTGTTTTTGGTAAACCCAGCACAAAATCCATGCTGACCGAATCCCAAGGTCGACTAGGAATGGGTAATGGCATATAAAGTCCAGTGTTCTGACTATGACCTTTTGCCAATTGACAAGTTCTACACCTAGCCACATATCTCTGCACATCTCGCTGCATCTTAGGCCAAAAATAGAAATGTTGTACCTGAGCCACGGTCTTGTCTATTCCAAAGTGTCCTGCCAGGCCTCCACTGTGTTTTTCCTGTATGATATTGTCTCGCATAGAACAATTTGGAATGCATAACTGCCCCCCTTTGAACAGAAATCCCTCCTGAAGATTATAATCCAGCCACTTGCTGTCATTTCGTAACAGTGGGTTTTGGCAAGCCTCATAGGCTTCCATAAACTCGGTGTCAGCCGGATACAGCTCCTTCAAGTGTTCAAATCCTAAGATCTGCATGGTGCTCTCATGTAACAGTAATGTTCTCCTACTAAGTGCATCTGCTACCTTATTCGGTTGCCCACTAATGTGCTTTAGTACAAACGTGAAACTTTGCAGGTACTCAACCCAAGCTGCATGCTTGTGGTTCAATTTATGCTGTTGCATAATGTACTGTAACGCAGAATTATCAGAAAATAAAATAAATTCGTTACCCAATAGATAATGTCGCCAGTGCTTCAGAGCCTGTACAATGGTGTAAAATTCCTTATCATAGGTCG
Organism: Pinus taeda; assembly: GCA_000404065.3. Taxonomy (NCBI): domain Eukaryota; kingdom Viridiplantae; phylum Streptophyta; class Pinopsida; order Pinales; family Pinaceae; genus Pinus; species Pinus taeda. The sequence goes on from APFE030852395.1 coordinate 9,063, forward strand.
AGTACTTCTGTCTGCTTTCATTTAGCTTTTCGCTGAAATAAGCAACTGGTCTGTCCTCCTGGCTGAGGACTACTCCAATGGCTGTACCACTGGCATCGCAACGAACTTGAAAAAGTTTGTTGAAATCAGGCAGTCTCAACACAGGTCTTTCAGTGATCTTCTTCTTCAAGATCTGAAAACTGTTTTCTGCTGCTTTTGTCCAGTGAAATGGCTGATTCACTTTCTTGATTGTGTCCAACATTGGTGCGCAAATCTCGCTGAAATTTCTGATGAACTTCCTGTAAAAACTGGCAAGTCCATGGAAACTTCGAACTTCGAATAAATTTTTAGGAGAAGGCCAGCTAACTATAGCTGCCACTTTTTCTGGGTCCATTTTCAATTCATTCTCCGCAATAACAAAACCCAGATATATCAGTTCTCTCTGAAAAAAGGTACATTTCTTCAAATTAATTAACAGCTTGTTTTGCTGTAATTTTCTCAACACGCTCTGCAAATGCCTGAAATGTTCCTCCTTAGTCTTACTAAAAATCAGAATATCGTCCAAGTAAACTATAACAAACTTCCCGTTAAATTCTTTCAGCACTTCATTCATCAGTCGCATGAATGTGCTGGGAGCGTTACTCAAGCCAAACGGCATCACCAGCCATTCATATAAGCCTTCGTTTGTCTTGAAAGCAGTTTTCCATTCATCACCCTCACGAATCTGGATCTGGTGATACCCACTTTTCAAATCAATCTTCGAAAAGTAAGTCGCTCCACTCAGACAATCCATCATATCGTCCATCCTTGGTAAGGGAAACCTATACCTAACGGTAATCTTGTTAATAGCCCTGGAATCCGTACACATTCTCCACTCTCCTCCTTTCTTAGGAGCCAAAACAGTGGGTACTGCACATGGGCTCATGCTCTCCCGAATCAAACCTTTGTCCAACAACTCTTGGACCTATTTTCTAATCTCTTCATGGTCCTTGGGACTCATGCAGTAAGCTGCTTTATTTGGCAGACTTGCCCCTGGTATAAAGTCAATGCAGTGAATAATATCCCTCCTAGGTGGCAACTCATCTGGAAGATCATCCACTACAATGTCTCCAAATTCCTGCAGCAGCCTCTGAACTTCTTCTGGTAAATCCGAAATCTGTGTGTGGAGTACCACTACTCTTGGCCTCCTTATGACAGCAAAATTTATCTCGCTGTCCTCTAACTGTTTTATGAATTCTTTTCCTCCTAACAGCAACGCTTTCACCCCACTAGCCTTTGCTGTGTTTTCCTCTTTGATGGGTACAAGCGTATGCTTGATCCCATCTTTCACGAATTTGTAGCAGTTAGTTTTTCCATCGTGAACTGCACCTCTGTCAAACTGCCAAGGTCGTCCTAACAACAAGTGACAGACATCCATTGGCATCACATCGCAAAGGATTTTGTCCTTGTATTTTCCAATCTGAAACTCTACTTCACACTGTTCATCAACTAACAGCTGATGCCCCTTCTGCAGCCAAGATACTTTGTAGGGAGTGGGATGTTTCAGCTTCTTTAATCCCAGTTTCTCCACCATCTCCACAGCTACCAAGTTATCGGTACTTCCGTTGTCAACAATCACCTTACAGCATTTACCTCGTGACTTGCAAATAGTGCGAAACAAAGCCTTTCGCTGATCTGGCTCTGCAACTTCCTTGGTTGGCTTCAACAGCACCTTGTTCAATACCAAGGCTTCACCTATCTCAGGTGCGTTCTCCGCTTCTTGAGGTGTCTCCTCTACATCCTCTGGCTGGGCAACATAGGTTCCTCTCCCACCTGCTGGTTCGCCCTCAAGACAATCATAAGACTTGTGTCCCAATTTATGACAATGGTAACACTGGACGGTTCCCCTACCTCGACCAAATCCTCGTCCTCTCTGAGCTGGTCGTCCTTCCCTGTTGCTGTTGTCTTTATCTGTCGTACCAGCAGATTTGGAACTGCTGCCTTCCTCATTGGAGACTGTACCTCTCCCTCTGCCATACACCTTGCCTTTCCCTCTGCCAGAACCACCTCCCCTCTTGGAGTTCTGTTTTCTGTTTATCTTCTCTTCTGCCTTCAGCGCAAACTGATAGGCTTCATCCAACGTCTGCGGGGAAAGGATACCAATTTCATCTAAAATTTCCCCTCTTAAGCCATTTACAAATCTGGCTGTTTTCTCTGAGGTATCTTCCACATACCCTACTCGCAGATTCAATTTATAGAATTCCTCTGTAAACTCTCTAACAGTCATTCCCCTTTGTTTTAGGTTCTGTACCTGTCTGTACAACATTATCTGATAGTCTTTCGGTAAGAACTTCTCTTTCAGTTTCGCTTCCATCCTGGCCCATTTCTTAATTGGTTGTTTGCCTAGCCTCCTTCTTTCTGCCTGAACACTGTCCCACCATAAGGACGCATGTCCTTTCAGCTTGGTGGCGGCAAACCTTACTTGTTTATCTTCGCTGGTCTCCTCAAACTCAAAGAATTTATTCACTTCACTTAGCCAATCTAACAACACGTCTGCCGATAAGCTTCCGTCATAGGTAGGCAACTCATGCCTTGGCTTATGACTGGACAGCAAAACTGACTTTAATAATCTCAGTTCCGGTGTTATTCTCAAACTCATCCTGCTCTGGTTCGACTGCCTCTTCATCACTGTTATCTGCTGGGTTTCTTCTTCCTCCAGCCTCTATCACTGCCAATCTCTCACGCAAAACTCTTATCTCTTCTCGCAATCCACCATCTACTGGCCTGTGGACTATTCGTCCTCTGCCTCTTCCTCTTCCTCTTGCTCTTCCTCTTACTTCACCCCCTACCTGTTCCACTTGTTCTTCCACCTGTTCCATTTGCTCTAACTCAAGAACCTGCTCTGATACCACTTATGGTGGCGTCCCGCCTTTTACAAAAATGACCCTCCGTTGTTCTCGAAAGATCCTGCTGATATGACTGTCGTCCTGCAAACCTTTATGTTGACTTTAATGCCACGGTACTGGTTTCGATATGTGGGTTTAGGGTTGTGACCTGCGTTACCGGGTGGTAACCTACATCCGCCGGTTCATCACTATATCTTCCCGCGTCCTTTTGTCAACCCGTCCATTATCATTTGCACTTTCTGTTGTTCGGCTCCAGCTCTACTCCGTGGGTTCAGTCCTCTGTGGTTTTTGGTGTTCGACCTGGTTCTGTTAGGCGTAACTTGGCACTGTAATGTTATGAAGGTAGGCTTTAAGTACTCTCAATAAGAGACCCTCGACTCTGTACAGTTTCTAGCTTGCTTTCTGTTCATTTTAATGGGGATTGTTATATGTTCCGGCTATTTATGTCGCTTAACCACTAGAATTATTCTGTTACAGGTTATCCTTCAAGTTTTCATGCCTGGTCTTCTCCATAAGGTAAGCCCAGGTTCTTTTTGAACTGTTTCAGCTTTTCTCCTTCCAATGCTAACGTTTTCCGCCATGGTTCTTCAGGTTTTCAAGTGGGTTGTTCTCGAAGCTCGGTCACTTCGACACCAGGTAACACTTCACTACAATTTTCTTCAGTATTGTAGTTGCTATGGATATACGCCTCCGTTTTTACCCTAACTTGTGTTTCTTTGGACTGTAGGTGACTCGGCTCTGTTGAAATGGATGCGGCTCGGTGGTCTTGATTACTCGGCCTTCACTGTGTCTACTCACCTGCATTAAACAGGTAGTGTTCCTCACATTCGCATGTCTTTTTATAGGTTCTGTAGGGTTCGGTCGGCCCTTGTAGGTTACGATTCTCGCCTGTGTGATGAGATTTAGTTGGGTTATCTCCTTTAGCCGTAATAGCTCCCTGTAGCCGTGCACTGGTTCCTTATTTCTAAGTTCTCCACCTTGCAATGTAATTATTTTTTTACAGTTGGTCTTTCATTCTGAGGTTTTGACCTCTGGTTGTACTAAACCCTTCTTGGTATACCGTTACCCAGTCACCCGATGACCTGGGTTGTCGTGGGTTTTGGAAACCCTTCTCTGTACTGATTATTTTGGACAATAAAACGCTCGTCGTGTTATGGCTGTGCCAATTTCTCAAGTGTTGTTACTTATATCTTGCTGGTCGAATGTTAAATTGTAATTCTTGGTTCTATTCTTAGATTCTGGTTTGATTTAGTTGCACTGTGCGGATTTCTTTTAGAAATTATGAACAATAAACAAGGGTTTGTGCAATATTTTGAAATATTACAGTGCTTGGATTTTCTCTGCTACGGTATTTAACTTTCTGGTTAATTTATCGAGGGTTCTTGTGGAATACTTGTGAATGCTTCTGTTTGTGCGTACCAACTTCTGTTCCTTGTATATGATGATATCTTGCTTGTCAATGTCCGCTATTAGGCACTCGTCTGGTGTTGTCCTGTGTGTATGCGTCCTTGGATGTGTTCTGTCGGACAGTATGTCGACTGTCACGTCTGCTCCACTTCTTGTGAATCGTATCTGTCTTTTATATCAAATACAATTGAATTTGTACAGTGACTTGTATTATGATTGCAAGAAAAAAAAATAGATGGTACAGTGATGATTTTTAAAAGAAATGAATTGATCATAGAAATATCTAAAGAGGACAATCTATTTGAAATGACTGTAGTTCTCTTTTTTTTCTCTTGTCTTTCGTCAGAGAGAGGAACCTTTACAATCGTTGTTTCTGCTCTTTTAAGCTCAGAGAACCTAACTGTTCTTTTCCAGTTGAAACTAACCCAACAGATTTGGGTAACTGTTTTCACCTAACCGACTATAACTAATACAATGCCTTTTAAAGAAAAATCAATTTAATTAACAGTTTATGTTTCTGCTTCTAACTCCTAAGTAAGACAGAATCAATGCATGACTAATTTAACCGAATCTTATCAACATAAAAGTAAATAAAACAAGTAAATGAAAGTAAAATAACTAACAAGGTTTTGACACCTGTCCAGCTATGCGTAGTGACTGTGTGTTCTGTTTCTGTCTGAGACTGCCAGTCTCATTCTGCCTCCTCAGAGCTGGATGCTCCTGCATCAATATGTTTTAGTGTTTTTGGCCAAAATCTAGCGAAACAATGTTTGGTCAAATCATGAGCTTTTATTATTTCAAATGTGTTTTTGATTATATATATAGATTCAACATCTTGAAAATTTTTGGGGACACTTACATTCTGAAGAGTTCACGATTCAAACTTGTGATTCTAATGAAACAATGATTGGTCAAATCATAAGCTTTTATTATTTCAAATGTGTTTTTAATTATATATATAAATTCAACATCTAGAAAATTTTTGGAAACACTTACATTATAAAGAGTTCACAATTCAAACTTGTGATTCCAGCACAACTATATCAAATTCTAAATAAATTCGGCTAAAAAATATGCCCAAAATACTCTAAAATGTATAATAGATAATCTATTTTTTATATAATTACCATTCCAATTAATATAAAGCCTCAAGTAATTTTATTATATCTAATCTTTGAGTATATATGAGTGCTTTTGGACACAATTTAGTTAAATACAATAACTAATACATATGCGAATGCTATTTTATTTTGAGGGATTTTTAGACACAATTGAAATAAATTCAAGGTCCAAATCGCTTTTGAATGTGTTTCCACTTGATGCCCATATTATAGAATGATTAAATTTAACAATGTCCCCTGCCCCTGCGAATGCTATTTTATTTTGAGGGATTTTTAGACACAATTGAAATAAATTCAAGATCCAAATCACTTTTGAATGTGTTTCCACTTGATGCCCATATTATAGAATGATTAAATTTAACAATGTCCCCTGCCCCTTTCCATTCTATCCCTTGTTCCTTTCCATTCTGCTTCTAGCCAAAAACGTTCATAGTATTCAAAAATATTAAATGAATGAAGAACTTTGTGTCAACCCACAACAATGATAAATAGGTACAATGTAAAAACAAAACATTGTACACGTAGTAGCATTAAAGAAGTGCACATAGTGGGGACATGAAGCAGAAAGGTTTTTCCACTTTAATATTCACATAATTTCAATAATATTACAAGATGATTGTGTGGTTATTTTTTTGCTATATTGGTAAATAATTTCTCTAACTACATTAATAAAAGATTTTTTATTTCAAGATTTTTGTCAAGGGATATATGGACCACTTGGGCGCACATGCACTTCTTAAAACATATAATGATATGACCTGCATCTAGAAGCACATGCTCCTCTTAAAAGATTCAATGATAGGGTTAATGAGGTTCATTTAGAAGTACATACTCCTCTTACAAGATTTAATGATAAGGTGTATGAGGTTTATCCAGAAGCATATGCTTTTTTTGGAATGTAGTCACCTGCATAATGCTACGGTCTGTAAAGCTCTAAAGGTTGAGAAGTGACATTTAGAAGTGAGATAATAAAGAATTTAATATGAAAGTAAAGAAGATAAAAATCAAGGTTAATTTTTTAAATACTATTATGCAACTATAGGTATTTGGAGACTTTGCTATGATTGTTAAATGCATGAACCATATAATCTTGGTCTATAATATTGGTTTTTCATAAGTTGGCATTATATTTGTAGAATATTTTTAGTTTTTTCAAATGATTAGTTTTATTCATATAGAGAGAATTGAATTGTTTTGTCAATTCATTATTACATTAAGGGGCGTTCTACTACCTAGTATGAGGGGCGATGTTATAGTGGTCTAATTTTTTGTTTGTGAATATTTACATGTAGGTTCAATTAAAAAAGTAAAAAAATGTTAAAAGTAATATAAAGTCCAATATGGAAGATGTTGTATTGTCCATAAATGACTTTAAATTATTAAATGTTGGTTTAATTAATAATAAAAAGTTAAAATTAATCAAAATAATAAAATTCAACTTTATTATATTGTAATTTTGTTTTTGTTAATAAAATTACCAATCGTTCTTTAGATAAAAGAAAATCATAATATCATATCACATTAAAATATATAGCATACAAATAGTAACTAAAAGTTAAGATCGGTTTTAAGATATAAATTAAAATAATGATTCCATAACCATATTTAAATTTAATTAATAAGCACATAAAAACTTAATACTTATAATAAACTTACAATATAACAAGATTCTTAACCATAGATATTCACCCTCACTTTACCATGGATATTATTGATTTGCAAATAAGCTTTCTCATAAAATAATGGGCCAATATGGTGGCTTATCTATACCACATGCTCAAAAATCATGACTCATTTCACAATCAACATATTTTATAAATATTTTGTTTTAAATTACTTTTATAACATTTTTTAATTGAATCTAAAAGTAAAAAGGTTACAATTACTTTTAAGATATATTTGAACTCTCTATCTTCACTATCACTATTCTTTTTTGAAATATTCCATAAAATTATATCAACATTTTAAAAAATTAATATTATTTTGATATCTAAAGATACTGAATGACATTTGCTATAATTTAAATAATGTATTGTTTAGATATCAACATCGTTTTCTATTTTACTAATACAATAACGAGTAGAGTAAAAAAAAAAAAATCATAACTTTTCAAAAATAACACTCATATATTATTTAAACTTAAAATTTTGTTGTTATTTTAAATTTGAAAGAGTGTATAAACTCATGTGACAATTTTTATTACTTCATCTGAAGGCTGGTGGGTTTTTCCCTGCTTATTCAAATTTTAATTATTCAGGAGTGGGTTGTGTGAGCCTTGTAGACCTCAGACTGGTTCATATAACTCGAATAATGCTTGTTTTATCTTATCTTTTTTACTAGCACTATTTTAATATATTTCTTTTCCACTAATTTACTTTGTTTATTCAAAATATTGTCTGATTTAAATATAAATAATTTTTATTAAAATAATAACGTACTTTAAAGTTATAAATAATTATTATGTAATCAAGTCAATAAAACATTATCCTTAAAAATCAAACGACGCGCTTAAAAGCATATCTAATTTGATTAAACGAAATATTGAATTTAATTCAAGACTCAAAATTGGTTGTTATTTTAAAAATGGTCGTTATCACGGATTTAACTCTGAATGTTATGTTCAACAATTATGTCGACATTAGTGTAAACAATGTTTCCATCCTCAGATGTTGGGAAGGTTGTAGATTCGGGTATTCATTGAGATATAATTTTTAAAACGTATGTATTTACACATGAACGTGGAAATGAAATTAGAAATTATGATAAACCTTAATTTGGTTGTCATTATCATAAAATGTGATATTTAAAGATGTTTTATAATTTAGTATAAATGATGGCTAATATAAATTAATTTTAAAATATAATATAAACTAGTAATTGTTCCTAAAGGTGCAAAGATACACCGAAGGTATGGAAGATTTAGGAGGATTGTTGGTACCATTCTAAGCCCTTTTTCCCATTCCAAAACATGACCATTTCCTACCTTTTTCTCATCATCCATTCCTCAAATGCCTTAGAATTTAATTCATTTAATAGTTTATAGTTGTTGACATGCATATTAATTGATTTAGGGGTTTTGTGTTGATAAACTAGGATTTTAGGCCTAAATCACTACAGGAAGTCTTAACAACCTGTAAATGGTTTATCATGTGACATGTGGCATGGCAGCTAGGTAGGAGCGGAAGGCATGGACGAAAAGAGGAATGTCCAAACATGGACAAACACCTACTCCGCCTTAGAAACATTCCTCCAATCAGCACAGTCAACGCTCAGTCAACCCTAGCATGTCGGTACAAAAGGCAGAAACAGCATTCAGTTTTTATCCATTCGCTTTTAAGTTGTTTCCTATTTTGATTTTTGATTTATGCATAAGACAATGAGGAATATATCCGTGTTTTGATTTACCAAACGCAGCAACAGCTGCTATGGATAGGCATCCATTTTTCAAGGGATGCAATTATGTAATTAAAAGACAAGGCCGAGACCTGGGATCGGTTACATACATACAGACATATACTATTGTTTACAGTTACGTTTTTTAACAGAACCTCTGGTTTTCAATCTAATACATTGCATACTTGTTTAATATCGTGATCGTGGTGTAATCATCGGTGTGCCAAAGACGCGGACGGGCCCTGCGTATGTGGTAGACCGATCATACATTCGGTTTATGTTTACATTTTGCTTATGCTTATACTCTATTTATATTTGAATTACATTCATAGTGTAGTCTTGATTTAATTTACAGTCAATTCAATTGGATAAAACGCATGCGAATTATATATATGCTTGGAGATTTGATTGCAGTGATGAATGCATTAACTCGATGTCTGTACATGTGTTGAATAACCCTCTCTTGGATTATGAAATATATCCCGTAAAGGATTTAATCTCAGAGTTGTATATAAAGCACTGATATGGATAATGGTTATGAATTTGATTTTACATGTCTTCTTTAAGCATTCTTGATTGCTGAATGATATTGAACAAGGGTTGCATGTTGATGTCTCTGTAAGGGAACCGAACCTTTCAAGATAGCCATATACAGCACGATAGGAATTGCATTTAGTTGTTAATAGCACATGATTTAATGCTTAGTTAGTTTAACAATAGACTTAATCTCAGCACTGTAACTTAGGAGTCATAGATTAGAGTAAATCCTTTATCCTTATATACTTTAGGCACACGCCTCTAAGTAAACGCACCCTGGGTTGACAATTAATTTAGACCGATCTAGCCCTAGATAGGACACTACATTTTGGCGCCATTGCCGGGGAGGCGTACTTAAAGGATTGAAGTTTAATAAGAAAAAAATCAAATCAAAAAAAAAAAATTAGTTAAAATCATGCTCATTTATGCCTAGGTTTAGAGACAATCAGGGTAGATTCAGAAGAACCC
>APFE030852398.1:0-17087 GCA_000404065.3 Pinus taeda
TCATGTAATTCGTAAACACTGGAAAATGATCTTTGTCATGCCCTTGGCCTTTACACTTGATACACCAAACTTCCTCATGTGCTTCTTGTCTAGGCGCCTTTTCTTGTTTTAGATTCTACATCTCTAGACATAGGTTTTGGATTTGCGCGTGGATTTGCTAAACTCCTAACCCAGGGTCCTATATTGGCATCTCGTACAGCCTCATTGTTGTTTCTAGTGCCTCTGCCTGGGTTGAGACCTTCTGCTATGATAGCACCATCCTCAAGTGTGGTGTTAGAGACACCACAAACCATGCGCAGTGTTGTGAATCCATCAGTGTCATATTCGCTTCACGGATTGTACTTTTCAACCTCTAGTCTAGATCCCACAGAGTTTCTCTTGGCAGCATCGCTTGAATCTGATGATCGACTATGTTTCCGATTTCGGTCAGCTGAATTTCCTTGTTCAATTCATCTTGAATCGCTGTTATCCCCACATTCAGATTATCCTTAGAATGATTTATATACTATTTTAGTGCCTGATCCTGCAGCGTGCTTACCAGAGTGGCCTTCTTGACATTGTCATTTGTAACTCCGTGTGCTTCCCATACTTCCTTCACTACAAACCAAAACTGTTCTGGATTTTCATTTCCTACTCCCTTAAACACTGGTGAATTGATCGTATTTTCCATGTTATCTTCTAATCTCGTCGATATTCACCCTTTTCTTCGCAGCGTCCTCTTATTCCACAACCAGACACCGCTTAGGCAGATTTTGGTCCTGGCAATAGAACCATTTGTTGGCTTGTTGACGACTGACTCAAGTTGGAAATAGTTATTTAGCTAAGGAAAACCCATGCTACCGACCCTTTTGGCAACAATCCGCAGAGCGTGGACTGAAGTCACACCCGAGGTTGCAGTGGAGGTGCTGGAACCACATTTTTGCACCGTGGGGTTTTCTGCGAGAGGATCTAACTGTCTGTGAATAGTATTGCACCTGTGCATCCTTCTGCTCCGCGTAGATCAAGATTTTTATTATGTTTCTTATATCATTAACCAATTTCAGATCTACTTCTATTAATATTTAAAAAATCATTTCAACCGATAATACTAGTGCGCATATTCATTCAACAGATGCGTTTGTAGGACCCAATCATGGACATAACAAGTAGATCTTAAACCATGCATAAATAGTAACAAGACTGCAATTTTCCAGAATCACTTCTCTTTATTATTATATCAAATCCAGTGCATTCCACTTCTGCCCTATGCACACAGCTGCAGGGGTCTGCGCACACAGCTGGGACTCTACTAGGCCTCCATGCACACAGCTCCGGAGCCACTATCTCCTATCACCAACCCAGACTTGGACTTATAGACTCAAAGCTTTGTCCGCTTCTTTAAACCCATAATACATCAGATCTCCCAAAAGGGTCCTTTCTACCTTAGCATCCTACTCTATTTATACCTTCCCATGGTCCGTGGACCAAGGGCAAGCCGACTCACTTCCTATTTCCTTACCTTATTTTTTTGGCAGACAACCCTTTGACTCAACCCATTACATTTCATGCTCCACGCTTTTTACAGACTTTTACCCCACCATTCCCCTAAACTATGGACTTTATACCCAAAACCCTTACACGGGATCTCCTCTACCCAACAATGAGGAAGGAGTTTCTTCGATGAATTGAACTAAGGCTAGTGAAGGAATATCTAGATTCGTTGGTAAGACCACTTCTTTCCCATAAACTAAATTGAAAGGAGAAGTGCCAATAGAATTTTTCTGAGTTATTCGATCTGCCTAGAGACCATACACTAAAGACTTATGCCAGTTTTCTTGGTTTTCATCAATAGTCCGTTTAATAATTATAATAAGGTTTTTGTTTGTTGATTTGGCTAGCCCATTTCCTTGCGAATAATAATTTGCATAATATTTGAGTTTGAAACCTCTTTTGAGAGAAAATTCTATCATGGCATTGCCTGAGAAACAGGATGCATTATAAAAAATTAAGGCAGAAGGTAAGCCAAACCTGGTGATGATGAATTGATCTATAAATTCAATGATATTCTCAGAGTTGGCTGTCTTGAGTGGAACTGCCTCTACCCATTTGGTAAAGTAGTCAGTCACTGTCAGGATGTATTTATGTTGTTTAGAAGAATGAGGAACGATCTCACCTATTATGTCTAATCCCCATTGTTCAAATGGTTGATCAATGTTGATCGGTTGTAATGGCAATGATGGCTTCTTTTGTCTTCCAGCAGTAGTTTGGAAAATCTTACATCTCCTTACGTAACTATGTGCATCTTTAAATAGAGTTGGCCAGTAGTAGCCAGCACGCAGGATTTTGTGCGTTGTAGCATCTCCTGCATAATGTTCATATGCTAGTCCGTCATGGAGTTCCTGTAATACTTTTTATACTTCATATTTCTCGAGGCATCTAAGGAGAACATAATCATAATTCATTCTAAATAGTACATCAATGACGATTTGATATTGTTTAGCTTTTAGCCTTAGGGCTCTTTTCTTTGTGTAATTCAAATGTGGAGGGGCATATCCATTTTCTAGGTAGAAAATAATATCATCATATCTTGATTCGGAGTCATTTAGGCTTACCTCTTAAATTTTTACTTCACTATCTGGAGGCTGTGACTTTGATATGTTCGATGCTCCTGCCAACATCCTACAAAAACCTTGACCTTTTACGATGTTTGCTGGTTTAATTTCAGCATCATATTCTTGCAGGGTCATGACCCAATTTTCTCTCTTTTTGCCCACATCCTTTTGTACCAAAAGATTTCTTACTGCTGGAAATGGTACTATTATTTTGGTGTGATTCTTGAGGAGGAAAGGTCTGAAGTGTTTAATTGCTTTGAAAATAGCATAAGCCTATTTATCAACATCAGAGTAATTTAATTCAACTCCTCGTAAATTTGAACTGAAGAAAGCAATTGGGGCTTCAAATTTATCTTGATTTGCTTGTGTGAGTATGGCAACATATGATTTCTCGGAGGCGAATGTATATAGGTTGAAAGGATTGGAAAAATTCGGCGTTGCTACAGATGAGGCTTTTATAAATGTTTGTTTTATCAAGCTAAATGCTTCATGTTCGGAATGACCCCATTTGAAGAGAGAGTTTTTTTATCATGGCTTGGAGGGGTGACACAATTCTTGAGAAGTTCGAGACGAATCTCTTAACAAAATTCATCTGACCAAGGAAAGACTGCATTGCTTTTTTATTATGGGGTAAAGATATCTCAGAAATTTCCTTGATCCTATCTGGGTCAATATGGATTCCTGATTTGGATACTATGAATCCAAGAAGTTTTCCTTAACTCAATGCAAAAAAAGGTTTTTTAGGGTTAAGTGAAATTCCATATTTTTGACAATGTTGAAAGATTTGTTTTAGGTCTCTTAGATGATTACTACGTTTTTTAGAATATACGGTTATGTCATCTAAGTAGATTACCACTGGCCTGTTTACTAATCCCTTAAACGCAATTTACATGGTTCTTTCAAACGTGGCACCAACATTGATTAGCCCAAATGGCATCTTTTGATAAGCATAAGTGCCCCATTTTCGTTCTGAACATAGTTTTCAATCGATCATCCGGGTGGACTAAGATTTGATTATACCCTGAAAAACCGTCTAAAAAGGACATTAACTCTGACCCTGCAACTGATTGTAATATCTGTTCCATGGGGGGAAATGGAAAATTATCCTTTTGGCAAGCTTTATTGAGGTTGCGAAAGTCTATAAAAATCCGAATATCGCCATTTTTCTTTCTAACTAGGACGAGATTGGAGACCCATCTGGAATATCTAACATGAAAAATAATCTTGGCTCTTAGTAATTTGTTTAACTCAGATTGTATTGTTTCAACAATCTAATAAAACTTGATTTTTCTTCAGATGTCAGACCAAGACCTAGGTTGATGTTCTGTGGTTTCATGTCCATCCCCAGATTGATTAATTCATATCTCAGAGTCAAACTATGGAGTTTTGAATTGGTGGATCATTTAAATCTATCCTTTAAGTCATATAGGTCCTCAAACTTGACTACGGATTTTGGTATAGCATTATTGTTGTTTTCTTGTTTCACTTGATTGTCATGTTGGTCTTCGTCAATTATCTCATCATTGTAAGAGCCTTCTGAAGTAAGAAAACTCACGATATCACGGTCATTGTTGAAGACTCTCTAGTTGGTAATGTTATCAGGAATAGAGGGTCTAAAAACTAATTCAATAGAGAATTTATCTAGGTTGTAGCCCTCTGATGGAATAAGATTGGAAGCTACATTAGCAAGAAGATCGGTGCTAGTGTTTTGGAGTCTCGGAATAGATGAAATATTAAACGTTGTAAAGTGTGAGGTCAAGTCTTGTACAAAGGATTGATAGTGTTTCAAATTCCTTAACAGGTAGTGTATAGTATTTCTTACCTGTCTAATGACAATCTTAGAGTCTCCAAATACTTGAAGGTATTTGATAGTAAGTCTAATCCCTTTGTATAACCCTTGAACCAATGCTTCATATTCAGTGGTGTTGTTTGTGCAATCGAATTCAATTCTACATGCTATCATGGTTTCTTCTCCTCTTGGACTAACTAATATACAACCTACCCCTGCTCCATCATTGGATTTAGAACCATCGAAAAATAATTTTCAAAACAAGGTTTTATTTACTGGTTTATCTACAAAATCGATACACCTAGAAGTGTCAGTTTGAGAAAAAAATTATATCTGAGATAAAACGGAATTTTCCAAGAAAGGTGAAGTGTGATCATTGATATTTCCTAAGAATGACTCAACAGAATAATTTATTATTATGTTGTTGCTATATGCTACAGGCTCGTTTTCGCCTTCTAACTCTGTCACTATGTACTTTTGATGTTTTTCTTGTTCAACTTTGATCTGATTTGGTTTGTCATTGTAGGGCAGCCACATATGAGACCAACCGATTGTAAAGTAACCATGAAGCATTTCTGACCAATCCCTACTGAGGATTAGTCCATAAAATTCAGGAATGTCAGCCACAAGTATATCAATGACTTGACACACTTTTGGGTTTGACAAAAGTCTTATGGTTACTTGATTAAGTTCTCTGACGACTTCGACTTGAGACCGATCTAGTTTTACTATTCCTACTACAGATTTATGAGGCTAAACGTTTAACTTAGCGCAAACTTCCTTCCATAAAATGTTAGATGATGCACCAGAATCAACTAGACAGTTGCGCAAATTTTTATTAAAAATTTCAAAAGTAAGGAGAAATGGCGCAGTATGGGACTTGGATCTTCCGACAATTAGAGAAATGTCATTTAGGTTGATTTTATTTGCAATGTTGTTCAGAGGTCTTCCCATTTCATGAGCGGCCTGTGAAATCGTAACGGCGGGAAGAGGCGTAGTAGCTACTGCATTGAGTTCTTTCAAGAGTAATTTCTATTGATGTTTTAACTTACTGAGCTCATGAAGAGTAGTTTTTTCTCTGGTTTTCTTCCTATATTCAACAATGTTGTATTCCATTTCATCTGAGACGATAAGCACTTTAGATGAAGATTTCAAATCAGATTGGATTTGGTTTGTCTGAGTAGACTTCAGTGAGGATTTTTTACCTACGATTTTATCCCTGGGAGGTGGAATTGGGTTTTTCTGTTTTGTACTAGACTGTGGAGGATCAAGTTGATTTCTACTTCTAGTAGCAATAGGCAATGCTTCTTGATCTTCCTCATTTGGAAGAATGAAGTCCCACATTCCTTGTAGTTCTATGATTTCTTCATCGTCGGTTTATTCCTCATTTGAAACTTCTTCCTCTGCCCCTTCTGATTCAGTGTTTTTTATAGCAATTGGAGGTTTAGAATTGGTTGGAGGAGTTCTTTTAAAGGGTCTAAAAGTTTTCTTCGAAGAGGTTTTTGCTACTTGTTTCTTTATATCAACCATTTCATTGGACATGGTCTTCAAGAATTTTTGTAACCCTTCTAGATCGAAAGGGTCCTTTGGTTGTTTCTTCTTATAATCATCTCTAAAAGACACTTTTTTAGACTTCCTTTCATCTACAACATTTTTCTTTTCTACGGCTAGGATACTTTTCTCTACAGTTATTGCCTCTTTCATGTTTTCGGCTAATGTTGGCTTGGTAGCTCTATCTACAAAGATGGTTGAATTTGAAGGTAAAGCAGAAATATACCATTCATTTTGGACTTCAATGCTAGGCTTAGATGCTATTGGTATTTTGTTCAATAATTTATTGAAGCAAGAGTTGAAGTCCTTAATTGGTTCCTTTCATTCGGCTTTTAAATTGGAGAGGTCATTTATTAAGGTTGTTGTGGACCTATCATCAGATTGATCTTGAAATGTATCTTAGTTATTAATGGAGCTTGATGGTAATGAAAAATACCATGATCCTACTACTCCTTGTAAAGTCTAGCCATTCTTATAGGCCTTGGGTTGGCCCATGGCCTCAGTGGTGGATTTTTCACCATCGTCGAGATGTGAGTAGGAGAAGGTGTGGAAGTAGTTGATGGTGATTAGGTAGAGGAGAATGTTGCTCCTGTACTTGTATGAACCACAATATGGAGTTGGGGGATGGATGAGTGACCTTGTGATGATATGGATGGTACGGTGGAAGAAAATGATGATATAACCTCACTATGAGATTCTCCGAGTGTTTTCCTAGCTTTCTTACAACTCGGTAGAGGAAAATCAACTCATGGGATTCCTAGTTTTTTGCTCTGTGCTCTAGTCAGTTGTTGAGATGGGGTTTGATGAGAAGTGACACTACCTAGGGATAACTCAGATTCTTCTTGAGATATTGAAATCCCCTGTAACTTGTGGATTAAAGTTTGTAATTCAGGGGGCTCTGAAGAATAATGATGTGGCTTGTTTGGTATTTCAGTAATGTGCTCTGTATTTTTCTTTTCAACTTCTGTTTCAAAGATAGGAGATTTGGAATGTGAACGAGAAGTTGAGGGTGATGGTGAGGGAGTTTTACTCTTAGAATGGCGTGAAGATGTAGATTTACTTGCCATTCATAGTTAGGCCCTCCTTGTAGCACCAAATATGTTGGAGGCTCAAAAAATCGGGACTCCAACAAAGGGGATAACCACCCTGTGTGGACCTTAGGACAACTCCTTTTCCATTTGGAATAGTGGCTCCGACTGGGGATGATGGGACCAGTTTCCCAATCTGTTTTATAAGATTCGTGCTAACGGGATGATGTTTTTATTTCTATATTTTATGAGGTAACTACTTATTCTAAAATTGATCTATCTTCTAACTATCTTATGCAATCTATCATAATCAAAGAAAACATCTAACTTTAAGACTATCCCGGGTGTAACGTTTATATATGTGATCTAAAATTATCTCTGAAAGTAATTGATAATAAATATCATTCGATTACGATCAGAAGAGAATTCATTTAATAATGATCGTTTCATATAAAACGTTAGTTGAAACAATATGAGAGATATATCACATAAAGAATCATTCAAATATTCAGCATGAAGAATAAATCATCATTATACAAAAGTGCAATAATGATAACTAAGAATTTAAACGCTCATACATAAATAACTGAAAATGATTTATTGCTTGATACACAAATAAAAAGCATTAAGAGATAGAAGTACCATATGTAATACGTCCTACTCATGTGCTCCAGCAATATTGATCCACTTTCAAATCATTCAACATCAACTAAGAGTACAAAAGTGCAATTTCAAGATGCTAAACTCAAGTAGAAAATAAATCTTGTTCCATTAACTTTACCAAAACCTCCTCAAATGGGCAAAAGTGCATGTTCTGAAGAATGTTTTTGATAAAATTTCTGGACCCCTCTCTAAATGCATGGGAGGGGTTTAAATACTAATCTATGAAACTAAAAATAGAAATTACAAAAATAAATGAGGAGGTTTAAACGACCTACCTCATTTTAAGTGAAAATAAAAACAAAAATAAAATATGTGTATGAATAATCCTGCATTTGGTCTTTGAGATTGCAAATATCGAGAATAGGCTTAAGGAGTGTCGGTTAGCCAACTTCAGCTTCCAGTTGTCCTGTGAACATGGCATTGGTGAGTGTTGGCACCATTTTCTCAGTGGAAGTAATCAGGCACCTCAGGGTCATCCATTAGCTATGTGGTTTTACTAGGTATTGCCAATACGCTTCCCAGTTCAATCTGGTTACTCGTCTGATTGCCTCTACCCTTTCCTCCACTGCCTGTTTCCATACTGCTTGAAGTTGTTTTGCATTTGGAAGAAAGCTAGGGGTGGTTTCTGCTACTAAATTAGCATTGTGTAAATTCTCATTCACACATTCGATGATGCTATTTGATGTTGTTGTCGCATCCTCCATTGCCTGTTCTACCTCTCTAAGCCGAGAATCCCATTTTGCAGATAAGATTTCTTTATGTGATTCATCTAATTTGGGCATATCTGCTCTTTTCCCATCCTCAGATTTCTACAAATTTAAGAAGTATGAAACTTTCTTAAGAATTGTATCATATTCAAGTCGTAAATCCACAACTTGATTCATTATGTTATTGCTCATTTTGAAGTGAGGATTCCACTGCGAAATCTTTTGGCATAATAACTCTTTCTAGTGTAAAAGCTAGGAATTGAGGCCAAGCGCTTCTGTGACAAACTGTTCAATCTTTGGGTCTTCTTTATGCAGTTCTGCTATGCTCTACAACTGCACTTCTTTACCTACTAAACTGCTCTGATGTGCTAACTGAATTTGCTGAAACTCCTGTTGAAGCTCAGCAAACTGCATTTCTTCTTGTTGGTTGATACTGGCCTGCTATAACTATTGTTCTAATAACAAAATTTTGTCTTCTTTTTCTTTGAGCAGCAGTTGTACCTTCGTTGCTTTGTCAATGGTTGCTAAAGCATATGTGCCTGTGAACTACGAGAGTCTAGTGAGGTTAGCCAATGAATCTGTGGATGGGTCCTTATAGAGAACATCTAGAGGTTCATCCTTAGGAGTGATCATAGAATCCAACTTTCTTTTCTTTCTTTGTCTTTTCATGATGGCTTTGTGTTGGGGGCTGTAAAATACATCTAGAGGAGGAATTTCCTCTATTATCTATACAATCTCATATGTGGGAGCAATGGGAATATGCTCTATTTCCCGAGTGCTAAAAACTCCTTCTGTCACAATTTTTGTGGTCGTTTCTTGTTGGTTTGTTGGTGGCCCTATGATTTTTCCCTTCGTGTTGAGTCTCTTATTGAAATTGTCCCATTCTTCTTCTAAATCAATTACAAGCAGCTTTGCTCGCTGCGTAAGGGGAGTTGAGGTTTCGGCTTGTTTTATGAGCGAAGTCTACTGATCTGACTTTTCTGTCGACTTGGTTGTGTCTTTAATCGATTCCTCACTCTTGCTGTGTTCATTTTCTGATGTTTTCTCAGATTGTTCAATAGATTTTTCTACGGACTCATTTCCAGAACTTGTTTTGGATTTTTCTTTTGAGTCCCCATCTATGCTTACACTAGGAGTAGGATCTTTCATTGGCTCAATGAGTAGTTGGTCCAACGGGACCTTAGATAACCTCCTTCTCCTATAGTTATCAAATTTTTGGAGACCTTCTTGATCAAAAAGTATTTGTGCCATAAGTTGTACTTCTTTGAAGGTGTTTTTCTGTAGGAAAACATCATCAAAGGGGTCTTTTTCATGGGTAAATATTCTTATTTTGACCATTGTGTTAAAATCTTTGACAATACCAAAGGGATCATATTGCCTTGCCGGGAACTTGGGTAATTGTAAAGATAATACATTGTCAACCTCTTTGAAAGCATGTCCTAAGTCATGCAATGCAAATACTCCACATGTTACAGGAAATTGAGGCCAAATGGCCTTCTTGGAATCCTTCAATATCTTACTCATCCCTCCTTTGCTACATGTCTGATAGGCTATCTCTCTAGCCATCAGTTTGTCTGGGACATAAAAAGGTAGAACATGGGGCGAGGAAATACTGCCGAACACTCTGATATATGTGAATAATTCTTCCTCGAACCATTTGGCTACGGGGAGAATATCTACTTCGGCTTCTTGGGAGAACCTAGGGGCATCTCAGTTGTAAATCCTTTTGTGAATTGGAAGCATAACCCCGTGACAAATCTTGGAGAAGTGTGGTATGAAATTAGACTCCCACATGACTTTGTGATATATTTGAATAGGAAGTGGATTTTGAGTAGTCCACTGCCATCCCATAAGAGGAAACTTGGAACCAAAACAAACAACATCCATAACATAGGCGCTTATGAAAAATGGAGGGTAAACCCTCGAAGCAATACTCCTTTTTCTTATGTACTCTAAAATCATTGTAGCTAAGTTATCAGATAGGATTTGAGCCCAATTCATTATTGTAGCATTGACGGCTTCATATATTGGGGGTAACCATTCTGATGAGAATTGGGTGCTGTCTGGTTTACCAAACAATCTACATAACATAGCAATAATAAAAAAAAAGGGGAACTAAGAGAACCGGTGGTGTACATACCATTCTTACTTTTCTTGAGGATTTCTTCGTTGTTTGACCAATTCTTCATGCATTCTGCTAGGTCTTCATTTTCCTTGGCGAACTTCTTGACAAACTACCTGTTGTAGATGGCCTGCAGCTCTGGTAGATGGTAGATAAGTCTCAAGTTGTCTGGAGTAAATGACCCTATGATTTCTTGCCTTGCCATCTTGAATTCTCTATCTGATATGTCTGCATCGTCTATAATCCACTTAACCATGTCAATATAAGGAAGTATCTTTGGCCTTGCAGCAATGCAGTGCAAGAATGAGCACGCAAGTTCGGTCAGAGTAGTGTTAGAAGAAACACGTCCATCCACTGTAACTATTGTTTCCATAACTCTCCGTTGTTCATATAGTTTCCCATGTGGACGTCCCTGCATCTCGATTACAAGTGGTATATGTGAACAGGGGGGGTTATCTCTGATTTCTCATAAGCGGGTGCTTTTCCTTTCTTCGCCATTTCTTCGAATGTCTTGCTCTCTATGTTGTTCCTGAAAGTTACAAGAGGAGAGTAGAATAGGATAAAAATGATAGTGAATGCATAAATTAATCAATAAAAGGACGAAGTAAAGGTGATGGAAGGTCTTAATTCTACATCACGTCAGAAGATATCAACTTGCGTCAAATGGAATTTTACACTTGATCGTAATCATTCTTTTAATAAATGTCCATTAATGAACCGTTATTCTTAACTTAATGTCCATCACTTCACATCGAGAGTTAGGAAGCACTCTCCTAGAACTGTGAGCCCTTTGAGTTGCGATAAAAGTGATTCTGCGATTTGCTACGCATTATCACAGATCACTATATCGCAAAAACTTGTTTACGTTTAAGACTTACCACCGTGTGAGTTGATACGATATGCAATATGTGAGATGCTATCACATTTCACAATATTTGCTTATGCTTTATTGAGTATCCCTACATGGTTGAAAATGCGATGTGAAACAATTATGGTAATTGTTTTGTGATGCGAGAATCTATCCTTTAAAAGAGGGTCTTTTTGAGGATTATTTTAATGCTTACGACTTTTCGAGTATAAAGTTACTTTTAGGCTATTTTACCATGTGGCACTTATTTATGAAACTCATCATTTGTGAAGTTTTATATGCTAAATTATAAAAAGGTAAATTTTCCATGATTGTGCAAGTTCCACTTTGACATCTTATTTTATTCTAAAAATAAAAAGGCATGACATAGATGCTAGTATTGAATTTTTTGGAAGGGTCCTCATTTATTAATGTTATTACTAATACTAGTAAATGGGGGGTTGTTGATAAGCACAACAGGTACTTATTGAGCCTTTTGAAAAATGGGCTCTAGATTTTGTTGGTCCAATCAATCCACCTTCGAAACAAAAAAGGTACATTCTTGTTTGCACTGATTATGTTACAAAATGGGTAGAAGCTAAAGCACTT
The DNA here is from genome assembly GCA_000404065.3 of Pinus taeda. Classification (NCBI taxonomy): domain Eukaryota; kingdom Viridiplantae; phylum Streptophyta; class Pinopsida; order Pinales; family Pinaceae; genus Pinus; species Pinus taeda. The sequence goes on from APFE030852398.1 coordinate 11,908, forward strand.
CTTTCTGCTACTGAAAATGTTGTAGCTTCATTTCTTTTTTAGGATATCTTTCCTCGTTTTGGTGTTCCAAGAGAAATTGTAACATATCAAGGTACTCAATTTACATCCAAGTTGGTACATAAGATAATGGAGGAATAAAAAATCAAACATCGAAAGTCAACTCCATATCATCCTCAAGTAAATGGACAGGTGGAGTCCACCAATAAAGTCATTGAAGCAATTCTCACCAAAACTGTGCATCTGCATAGAAGAGCTTGGGCATAAAAGATTCCAAAAGCTTTATGGGCATATCGTACCACATGGAGAAACACTACAGGGCATAATCCTTATTTTCTTTCCTATGGAAAACAAGTTATGTTTCCTATTGAGCTTCAAATTTAAACTTTCAAGACAACAGTCAAATTGGGCCTTGATCTTTCAGAAGCACAAAAACAAATAATGGAGCAACTAAATGAACTTGATGAGATAAGACAAGATGTAATCCAAAGTACTAATCTAATTCAACAACAGAGATCCAAATGGCATGACAAATATATCAAAGAGAGAAAATTCTAACCAAGAGATTGGGCATTATTGTTTGATTCAAAGTTCAAAGATTTCCAAGGGAAATTTCAAACTCATTGGCTTGGGCCTTATGAGATTGAAACAATCTTGACAATGGTGTTGTCAGAATCAGAACTATTGATGAAGAAAGAATCACTTTCCTTGTAAAATGTCATCGACTTAGAATCTACCATAAGCCATTGACCAAAGAAGAATTTATAAAAAAAAATTGCAAGATAATATTGATTTAAAGTTGGTGAAGAAGGATTTTCCTTCTTCTCCAACCTGATCTCCAAAAAATTATTTTCCTTTCTAATTATCGAAAATAAAAATAAAAATAAATAAATGTATAAACTTGAAAACCAACAATGGTTGGTATGTTTATATAGAAAATCTAAGGTGAAAATCAATTTTTGACACCTTAAATTTTCTTACATCTTTTCTAAACCCATTTTCTTTATGTCCCACTGTTTTTTTTTCAAAGTAAAATAGCTACAAAATTATTGAGTTTTTGCAGCTCTGACAGATTCCTGCAGCCAATTTGACAGATAATTTTGATGGAATTTTTAAAGAGTGATTGACTCCCTTCACTGCAAGGCACCTGAAGACAATATAAAGAACATCAACCAAAGGTGAGAAAGAAATAATTCAAAGGTATGCAATTCTATAATTTGATAATAGGGATCAAAACATTAATTTGTATGAACTATATAGACATCGTACTACCGAATTCAAAATCATCATTACTAAACTTTGATAGTCTCATGTCAAATGAGATCTAATCCACCATTCACTCCTCATCATTATACCTACTCTCCAACTCACATCCCAATTTGTATTAATCTGATCACCCAAATCACGCTCATTCATTCTCTCAACGGTTAGATTATATCACACTTCTTCATATCCTTACCACTCACACTCTTATCATTCACACTCTCATCCTCATTACTTTGAAACCCTCTGAAACCCTCATACCCTATTAAAAAGATAGTCCTGAGACAAAGCTTCTCAACCATGGGAGTTATAGTCAGAACAGAACTAGTACGAAGAAATTTTTTAAAAGGATATCCATAGGTAAGGGAATTGTTGTAGAAAGTGTAGTGGATGGAATTTGTAGAGAAATTTGACGGTTTCCATAAGGAAGTAACCAAGTCCTTTGACAGAGCCTTTGATGGAATGGAATTCAAGATAGGGGACATAAAATTGGCAATGACAGAATCCTTTCTTGCTGAAGCTACTGGATTGCCTCGAATTGGAGAAGAGTGGTTTAAAAATAGAGGTATTGAGATCAAAGAATGGAATTTTTTTCTGAAGAACCCTAGTATGGACACCACCATTTTCAAGAAATCCATCTTGATCATAGCATTAAAAAGTAAGTGGAGAAATTTTCTTCTGATAATTCAAAAATTTGTTAATTGCAAAGGGAGGTTTGGATGCATGTTTTTCTATCATATCCAACTGCTAACCAATTTTATTGAGGATAATGAAATAAATCTTCCATATTTCTTGCTCAATAGTCTAAGAAAGATGTCATGGAATGTCCAAAGGAAAATTCATTTTATAGAAAACACCATGTACCACCATGGTCTCATTAAAATCTTTGTTAAATTTCATCATAAGAATGTGGGTGATAATTGGGAAAGCTTTTTGGTGAGGAACCATTTTAAGAAAGATAACCAAGAAAAACTAAGTAGCAGTAAGGCTAAGAGAAGGAGAAAAAGAAAAATTGAAGAATTATTAGAATAAGAACAACCAAGCAACAACAAGGCTAAGAGAGGAAGAAAAAGAAAAACTGAAGGACCAATAGAACAAGGACAACGACAGTCACAGGAGCAGTCAGAGGATGACATTCCTCTTGCAGAAATTTTGAGAATATGAATAAGAAGGATGTTAGAAGAAAGAAATTTAGCCAAAAGACAAAGAGCACACCCAAAATAGAGAAACCTAAAATAAAAAGAAAGAAAGAAAAATTTTAAAAACCTCCTGCGACAAGCTTAAGAAGAAGTACCAGACTCAATCCGACAACAAAATAACGTCCTACAAAATGTATGGAGCATATTGCCTTAGAAGCAGAGGAAGATTCAAGGGTTTCTCCGCCAACTTTAATCACACCTCCTCAGAGTCCATGTCGAAGAACACCTCAAATTGATCTTGTACATCAGAAAATTTGTGATTATATTGAACCTTTGGAGAAAAGAGATGTGGCAAAAACATCAGCTTCAAATCAAGAATAAGTCCAGTTTAGTAAGCCACAAGAACCTCTAGTAGTAAAGTTTTTAAAACAATAAATTTTTGAGCTTGAGACATTAAAAAGGTACATTCAAAAGGAAAATCAAACCCTAAAGGCACAGAGTGAAATCCAAGTGGCTAAGAGCGATAATCTCCTTTTAGACCTAAGTTTGTGGTACAAGAAGAATAAGAAGCCGAAACAGAAAAGCAAAGCTCTACAAAGACAAGTCATATACCTAAAGTACAAGATTCTCATGAAAAAACCAAGGATGGTAGTAGGTGGAAAGAAAGGGAAAAAAAATGAAGTTGGATGTACTTGCAGAAGTTTCAAATAAATGCAATAATTAAATAGGAGACACTAGTTTTGAATTTTGGATGAGGACACCCAAAGACCTGAACATGGGGGAATGTAGAGTCTCATGACTGTTTTGTTTTTGACATCAGTTCGCTCCAATTTTCCTCCTTTAATCATTGTTATCAACTCAAATAAAAAATAAAATAATAGATTTTGACATGGTAAGATACTGAGACGTCTTATTTTTCATATTTATTAATGTGCCTTATTATTAAGTTAAAGATTGTAATAGCTACAGAATTAACATGAATTTGCAACTGTTTTATGTTTCCGTAGTTATCTCCATGGTTTGTTGGATTCTAGTACGTCAGCCAAGTAAAGAAGCACATGGGCAGATAGGAATCGATCTCCTCATGCATCTCCTCATATTCCCCTGAGCCAAATCATCAAGGAAATCGCCCAGTGGTGCAGTCAAGGAAGCAGGTCAATGCGTGGATGAACAGAGCAGCGAGAGTTCAAATCAATCACAACTCTCCGATTTACTTTCCAAATAGAAAATTTCTATTATCATATTAGAATTTAGCTTAGGATTGTTTTTAAGTTTTTAAGGCATGAAATTCTCAAAACTGTTGGGCCCGAATGCTATATATATATATATATAGAAAACAGAGACTCGTAGACATATATGTAATTTGTAATTGACAATTTGAAGTTTCTTGACTATGTTCCTTTTTAATTGAAGAAGTATCATCATGAATATCATGTGTAGTTAGCTATTGAGATAAAGTTATAAACTTGTTGTTTTGTGGAGGGCCCCTGCAGACAGTCGAGGTACATTCATTTGCTTATTCTCAGTTCATCACATTTCATTATTTTTTCAGAATTGCACTATCGTAGTTTCATTTCTTTGTAATTATTTGTGTTACAGTTTTCCATTTGTTTTCTGTCGATTTCAAATCATTTACATGCTTTCTAAAATAGGACTATGTACATAAATCTCCTTCCTTTGATAAGTAATTATGTTCGTTTACATCACATTCTTTCTGCTTTTGTTTTTATTATTTCAAGTAAGATTGTTAATTGTAGTGCGTAGATCTTAATATATAGATTGCTTTATAAATTTTATCTTTGAATAGAAGTAATTCTTTTTTAGAGTAGAAGTAAATATCGTTCTAGAACATTAGTTTAGATAGCTCTGTTTTTATCATTTTACATAGTAACTAACAATATTCACTAAAAGAGGATCATGATAGCTTGTTTTATTTTTCCTCTTCAAGAGCTGATTGAATTGAAAATCTTTAGTTTTCATTAAGAACATAGGAACAAAGAAAATCCTTGAATAAAAATCCACAATCATTATCTTAATAAACTCAAAAAAACTTCTAGCATATATAGTGCACTTGCACTTCACAAGTTTACCAACTCCGCTAGATAATTTATGTAAGCAATTTAAGGACATTGAATTCACTAAACAAATACAAACACTTACCAAAACAATTATTTTAAATAATTAAATTTTATAAATAAATAATAATATTAATTAAAAATTAAATTTTATAAATAAATAAATAATATAATTGTGGAATTGAAATGGTATTATACCCAAAACAAGTATATATTTTTTTCTATTTTTAAATAACAATGTGAAACATATTACATAAAAGTAGACTTTTTCAATTTTGAAAAATAATGCCAAACAAGTTACCTACTCAAAATAATTTAATAATGCATATGATAAGCATTGTTACCAACTAATTATTTTAAGTGATTTATTTTGAAATTGTATGATACTATAAATTATTATATATTTTAAAAAACAAAAAACATGTACAATATGTTATATGATGCTATATTTTTTCTTTTCTCTGAAGGTTGAATCCATTTATCCATTTAAAAAAATATTTTAAACAACACAAAAATATAAATTTATTAAAAATTATTTGGCCGGATTCCTATACAAAACATTGAAACAAACTCCTAAATAGTAATATAGATTAATAATTGAAAATTTCATATATATACATAAAAAATACCAAACAAATATTTTCAATAATTAAATTTTATAAATAAACACAATGTAATTGTACAAGAATTGAAATGATATATATAT
>APFE030852400.1:0-23695 GCA_000404065.3 Pinus taeda
ATAGATAGTTCGAAGAATTAGACAGAGTATCAAAACACAATATAGGAAAACATGTTACACATACAAGAAGATAACTCATAAATAATTTAACATTGGAGACCATGTTTAATTATGAGTATATACCAAGAACAATATCTCAAAATCGGGATAGTCCTAAGTTAGCACCACACTTCTGTGGACCATTTGAAGTCTTGGACAAAGTTTGTCCAATAGTGTACTCATTGGCTTTATCTAGTCACATTAAAGTTCATAATGTTTTTCATCTATCCTTATTAAAAAAATATGTGCATGATAACTCTAACGTAAGTGATTGGAATTTGATACAAGTGGAACCTGAAGGAGATTTTATGCCAGAACCACTCTGTATCCTGGATCGTAAAGAGACCATGCTCTGGAATCAAGTCTTTGCTCAAATTAAAGTGCAGTGCAGGGACTTTAAACCTAAGAAGGCTACTTGGGAGTGATATGATACTATAAAAGAAGCCTATCCAACATTGTTTGATAAGGATGCAAATGAGTAATAAACACCGAGGATGGTGTTATTTTCAAGAGGGGGAAATGTAATAAACTCTTGTTCCAAAGTAAATATTCTTTGTTTGGATAAAAATATTTTTAGTGTGATGGATAAAAATCCATAGTGAATTCAATTTGAAAAAAACTATGTTGATTTTATAAATAATTTTCAATAAAGAACAAAACTGGATATTTTCTTGGGAAATAGAATTTGAGTTAAAGAGATCATTACCCACATACAGAAATGAATGTGGGTAGATAAGATAAAGACAAACTTCCCTTAATCTTGCTCCTAAAATTCTCCAGGATGAGATTTAATAAAGTTGGAGAAAAAAATCTAGTAAATCACTTAGTATATAAAGGATACTGAGAAAAAGGGTGAATAAATCTCCTTAGAAGAAAAAGGAGGGCCTTAATGAAAAAAGGAGTAGATTCCTTTTTTCGAATATAGTAAAAAGCCTAGGCTATTGGGTAAGAAAACACTAGAAAGTGGGACGCCACTAAGGAAAGACTACTAGGGAAGCAAGGAATAAAATACCATACCAAAGTAAATGATTGCTTGCATAACCGAGGAAAATTATTTTAGTATACAAATGAAATTCCTTAATATTATAATGTAGAGGAGGACAATTTTAGATTACATGTTGAAATTTGGTAGATGTCACAACTGATTCTATTTGGGAGCTACTGATTTAAAGTTGGAGTACAGATCCTTTCACCATTTTTGTACTTACACACATCCATTTAAAGGATCCTTAATTCTAGTAATGATAAAATCAACAATCTAGAGTCATGATAATCTGGTAAAGAGAAGAAAAAAAGAATAAGAGAAAAACAAAAAGAATATCTATCTTCAGTGCTTGATCTGGTAGTACAAAAATTATTCACAGAGGAACTATTATTATAATATATGAAGGGGAATAATTTATAAAATTTATTATCCAATAGAAATTACAATGTCCAATCTAACCCGCTAGTCGTTGGGGTGATTAACAATGGTCAGATCTGCTAAACATGGCCCACTAAAAATACTGGTTTAAATAAAAAGAACGGCATGAAAAATGGTTGTGATGAAGCGAATTATGCTGGCACTTAAGTCAAAGACATAAAACTTTTATATTGCATCTAGAGTTTTTCATAACCCTTTTTTTAAGCACTAGATTATCTGTGTATTTCTGTATTCTTAGTATGTACAGTGTAATCATGATTTCATTAGTTACAATAGGTTGTTGTTAAGGATAAAAAAGAAATTTAACTCTAACTGGAAAATTGAACCTAAAATTTCGAGAGAGTTGAAGTTAATCATCTCAAAGATAGTTATATTTTCCATGTGAAGTACTAGTATAGGGTTAGAAATTTTTAAGGGTTACTAATCAAGAGTAAACCATTACTAGAAGGAATATGGCAAAGATCTCTCTAGAAGGAGAGAAACCCCCTTAGATGGTACAGGGGTCTGAATCCTTAACAAGAAATTTAGATGAGACTCTTTGCAATTCGAGTATTTGATGGAAGGGCGGAGTTAATTGTAGAACTAAAGTATTTAGAGAAAAATAATATTGAACTAGTACCTTTTTACATTTCCAACAATACCATACTTTAAATAAGATTAAATTGTATACATAACTATGACCATGATAAAAAGATATGGTGAATAGCTACAAAATTAAATCGAAAATTGGAAACCCAATATTAAAGCGAATTAAAATGTATAGTTCTATGATGGAATTTACTTTATGCATAAAAACTAATTACATAGTACCAAGAAGGTAGTTGAATTAGAAAACTGTTATGAATTTACTAAATTTAGAAACATTCAAGAAACATATAAGTTTCTCTCATCCCCTAAATTTAGGGAATAATTACTTCTCTGGTCTGGATTTTTCCAGTTTCCAAAACATCACAAAATTGACAACAATATAAAGTTCAATTCCTAATTTTTTGGCAAAACATGCCAACAGAGAATTTGAACTATGAAAGGACTGAAGATAAAATAAATAAAAAATCCCCCTAAGAGTACAAGCGAAAGTAATCGAAACCGACTTGGGCGAACACAATCATGTTAGTAGCATGAAGAGAATGTTGGCTTAGAACAGACAAATATATAAATTCAATCAATTTTGCTACCTAAAAAGTTGGAATCGACTGTTAGAAATATTATATGGAAGTATAGGAAAAAGAAGAGAATTTTCACACAATCTAAATGGTATTTCTAGAAATTGCGCAAGCTACGTGGTCTAAAAGGGAGTCCTAATTAAAACCATTGTAATCTTGTAACATGCTAATGAATAATCAATGATTGGGTGGTAGTCCTCTAAATATTAGGAATTTCCAAATTAATCATAGGATTATTTATGAATAATGGGATTCAGGCTACATGGAAGTGCATCAACTAGAAAACTGTCTTTTGATGACAAGTCCCCAATTGTATATGGAATCTTTTCCGAAATAATCGAACTGGGAATGAGAAATGAACAAAACAAGGGAGCCACTGCCGTAGCGGTAGTCCCTGCCAGGGTTGAGAAAGCCCTGTCGGTCCTCGTCCTCACAAAAACACTCTTAAAAGTTAATTTCAAAATAGAAATATGAAAAAGAAACACTATTTTGAAAATACTTGTATTGTAGTAATGTTTTTAATTAAAGAAATTTGATTATCTATGTCATTATTGGAAAATACAGCAAAAGAAAAGGCGTTCAAGTATTAAAGCAGAAAAATCCATGCAACTCACCATATGTGTTTGATATGCAGGTAGACATTCTAGTAGAGAAACACGTATACATTAATATTTAAATTAATCTTTTTAGTCAAAGAAATTTGATTAATCAATGCTATTATTGGGAAATACAGTGAAAAAAATTGCGCTAAAGTATTAAAGAGGAAAGATCAATACGAACAACCCTATGGGTTTCCTTCACGGGGATCTCTCTACAATTAATTGTGTTGGAAGCCGGGGTTGATGTCTTCAAAGCCTTACAGTCATGCTGCACTCCATTATCTGAATAATTCAATGTAGAGCATTAGAGGCTCTATATACCGTCTTTTTGAAATGAACAACCGGAATACCCGAAGGGGCCGCTCGACAGAATATCTTGCCAGAAATCAGTGCAGTAAAAATGGCAATCAGCCTTTAGAATTCGGAACATATTAACAAAGAGTGATACAACATATTAACAAAGAGTGATACAGAGTAAAAGAATGAAAATAGTACATAGGATTTCAGAGAAGACTCATAACATTGGTAGAATGTGAAAATATTTGTATTGTAGCTACATAGTTCTCTGAAATTAATGTTTTCAATCAAAGAAATTTGATTAATCTATGTCATTATTGGAAAATACAGCAAAAAATAGTGGTGCTCAAAAGCGGAAAAATCCATGCAATTCACCATATGTGTTTGACATGCAAGTAGACATCCATACATTAATATTTAAATTAATGTTTTTAGTCAAAGAAATTTGATTAATCTATGCTATTATTGGAAAATACAGGGAAAAAAATTGTGCTGAAGTATTAAATCAGAAAAGAAAGATCGGTACGAACAACCCTATGGATTTCCTTCATGGGGATCTCTACAATTAACTGCTTTGGAGGCCGCAGGTGATGTCTTCAAAGCCTTTATTATCCAAATAATTCAATGAAGAGCCATAGAGGCTCAGCATACCGTATCCGAATAATTCAATGAAGAGCCATAGAGGCTCAGCATACCGTCTTTTCGAAACGAGTTGGAAATCAACCTTCAGAATCCAGAACTTCTTGCTGGTAGAATAAAGGTATTGTCTTCTAAATTTCATGATGAACTGAAGCCTTCATTCTGTTGTTCGCTGTTATATAACTCTGAGGGTGTCTACATATTATAGTTGACAATACACTCTCAGGGTGTCCACATATTATAGTTGAAAATACATCTCTTGATCCATATAACTCTAAGGGTGTCCACATACTATAATATACATGATGTAGTCAATGATAAATCATTTAGCTCCATGGGTTTGAAATATTACCTTCAATTATGTTCGTTCTTCGAATAAATTAGTTATTTTGAGTAGTGTTGTTCCCCATAGCTTTTCACATTTATCAACCAATTATAGTAGCACCATATTCTTTCTTTTGTAAATCTAAAATATTTCTCTAATAAATATCTTATTGTTTTCCATTTCTAATGGTAATGTGGTACAAATAAAAATATCATATTTTTTTCGAAATTTCTAAAACTCAATCAAATTATTTTCATCATTTTGATAATAAAAAATAACAATTTAAAATATATATATTTAAAATAAAAAAATAACAATAATAACCACATCGTGATAAAGGATAAGAATTAGTTAATATTTACTATATTTCAAAATTAATTAATATTTACTATATTTCTTTTTTTTCCTGTTTAATTTACCATAAATATTTTATATTTATTTATCTAAAATTTTAATTATCGATATATTATTTTTTATAATTCAAATAATTTTAAACGGTGTAAAATTTGATTTCCACTTATGTTAGTATCACCACACGACGAATAAGTGTTGGTAATAATCATCAGTCACCTTTTGGTTGGTGAGTGGTGAAAGTAGATTGTTATCATCCTGTTTATCTGGTTTCCATTCCAGAGTTGTATCCAAATTTATAATGTTCAATATGCTTCCGTTGACTATGTTCAATATGCTTTTTGCAATCTTTAACAAACAAAAAAAGTACCATTCTGAAAAAAGTTTCAGAAGCTGTCCTCTCTGTCGTGTATAAAACACTATGAGGTCACGGTGATCATAAACAAGTTTAAGAAGCTGTCCTCTCTGTCGTGTAAAACACTATGAGGTCACGGTGATCATAGACAACATTGTTTGTAATGTCAATTTATAAATAGAAGACGCATTTTAAAATGAGTTGTCTAACGAGAACAATGAATATTTTGGATGGTCAAAAGTGGTCAAATGTGGCTTTAAAAATGGCTCTAATTTGGGTAGAAATATTTTAAAAAAAATTGTAAAAGCAAGATGTGAATTGTATTTTTTTTTATGGTAGAAATGATTCAGCACTATCAAAAATGTCAAAAATGTCAAAAATAACTAAAATTTTGAAATTTAACAACTCTAATTTAGATTTTCAAAAATATATAACTTTTAAGACAACTTTTCAAACTCTGTACACTAGTCGTTTTAAAATTTCCAGAAATTATGATATATAAATCCAACCTGCGTGGCATTAGAAATTAGGATAATACTAACCCGCAATTTATTCATCTCATTTTAGATTGAAGAGGAACATTAGAATTCCTACACATATATTTATGTAACAAAGCATAGCAAAATTCTAATTACTTTGAGGAAATTTCTGTTATCTGGTCCAAGCTTTCTAGACTTAGCCTACAATAATCAATGGTAAATTCTTTTACGAGTTTAAACATAATTTTTCCTTTCGTAATTCAGTTTAATACAATGACCTACACATATATTTATGTAACAAAGCATAACAGAATTCTAATTGCTTTAAGAAAATTTCACTTATCTCATCCAAGTTTTTGAGACTTAGCATGCAAATAAACTTTGTTACTGGATATTTTACATCCCAACCTATTTTACATCCCAACCTTAAGACTACTACTTCCTATAGTCTTCCCCTATACACAAGAACCCTTTCTTTTTTTTTAATATAAGATCTTAATTGCCTCACAGCTATCTGGTTGTATAGGAACCTTTTCTTCTTTTTCTAATATGAGAATTTTAAATCTGAAACACCATTAAATTTTACAGTTTCATGAATTTTTAATCATTGGTTTCATAATTTAATGTTAATTTTGATTATTTTACTTGGATCATTTTAACAAATGCTTAAAAAAATTAACTAACGGGTAAATCACTACCTACGATGAACCATTTAGGGTGAAATTCCATCCCTCCTTCCCACCCAAAGTTAAAAAAGAATAGAGATAATTAAATCCAACCCAGAGGCAACAATAGAAGCCACCCCAGCAAATGTCTTCCATATATAACATGCAATATTCCACTAATTGTTTGCTCATTTATGTAGCTTGTAGTAATGCATTGGAAGAAAACAAATGAATCGTTTTCCAAAACATGGCCTGCAATCAGAGCAGGTGTTGACAGAGACAGTGCCAGTGGGCAGATGGTATAGAATCAGTGGAAACTGTCCATCCAATAAATAAATCTAGCTGCCTTGTTACTAGCCCTACTTTGTGCATCTATTTTTGAGAGTGTGGAAGAGAATGTTCTTACATCTTACAGTATTACGTTCTGAATGTTTTAAAGGGAAATGAGTAACGAATACTCATTTGAATTCTACTCTGTTGTAATTTACCTTAACTGACGCTTACCTGCAGTAACCAAACATGTGAATTTTGCCCACTAAAATAATCTTTTTCACGCGAAATACGTTTGATTTTGTGACAGATACATTAAATCGGTGAGGCTGCTATGACTCTTCCAGATCTGCCACATGAATGCTAATCGTCTTTCGACCGGAGACCTTAACGTATTCTAGTCGTTCTAACTGAACCCTAATATCTCTTACACCTGTCTCTGGACATGCACTGGAGAACATATAATTCAGCTTATTTCGCCTGTAAACGTCCTGTAGGCTTGGCACGGATATGAACTATTATGTGTGTATAAATTGCAGACAATTTTCATATTCAACAACAAACATGAGTGTATAGTAAGCTCGAAAGGAGCCTCAGAGTGAGGAGATCAAAAGATTTGGCAAATAACTTCATAATGGATAGTTTGCAGGAAGCCGAATGGAGGAAAGGTCAGGGCATGCACATTACTGGGCGGGAAAATTAAAATTAAAATTTTGAAATTCAAAATATAAAATTCATTTACATGACATCAATAAAGGTTGTACGAATAAGATACAGACTGCGAGAGGGACAGTGAAAAGACGCACGGCAGCGGGCGTTCTCAATTGCATACTTTTCACAAATTTTCCGTCTACCGCAAGGAGATGGATCTCTCTATGGCTGTCCAGGGCCATGTAGGGGAATGGTGAACCAGCGTCTTTAGGGGTATTAAATGTTTTATGATAGGCTGGTTAGCTCTGGTTGTAACTTTGGTCTCTGGAGGGTCAACGTGAAGTACACTTTTGCATCTGCTGATCATTATGCATGGGCATAATTCTAGGGTAATCAACCGGAGTTAAATTTGATGGGTGCCTTTATCCGTGGAGGAAATTTTTTTATGGGAGTTAAATTTGATGGGTGCTTTTATCGGTGGAGGAAATTTTTTTATGATAGTTTTATTTTTAAATTGCTCATCAACTGATTTTTAAGACTTTTAATATTTATTTTTACAAATTTATCTAATTTTTACAAATTGTGAAATTTTTTAGAATACCAACACATATAAGTAAGGTGACAACACATATAATTAAAATGTGTTTTAAATAATTGAATATCAAAATTTAATAATAAAAAAAAATTGGCAAGATTTCAACTTAAAACTCCAAAAAGTGAAACAATGGCAACTGCGGAATATCTGCAAATTCGAATATAATTAGCATTTAAAAAACTTAGTTAATTGCAACCATTATTTTTAATGTCATCATCATCACATCCCCAACATAATTTGAAAAAAAACATAATTAACACTAAAGGAACGTACTTAATGACAGCCATTATCGTTGGAGCCATCATCATGACATGCTCACATAACTTGAGAAAATAAAAGAAAAACGAACACGAACCATCACAATATACAAACAAGCTCAAGCCCCGAGTTACAGTTCAATTACATCACAATATACAAACAAGCTCAATCCCCGAGTTACAGTTCAATTACTTGAAACAGGAATGCCTAAAAAACCATCAATAAATTCATTAAAACCCAGAAAAAAAACGTGAGAAACCAAAGAGTTGAATATTGCAGCATGCCAAGAGAAGCACTTCTACTTACGACCTCCTAGGCTCAAATTTCAGACACATTAAAATTAGTGTCAATATTTAAATTTAAAGTTTTATATTAAAATTATTGAGATTTGGCCTATTATAGTTTTCAAAATAATAACAATATTATATAACGTAAATTTCAATTTAAAATATAAAAATAGATTCGGCATAAGCTTGAAAACTCTTTTACTCTACAACTAGTGCAAAATTAACCAAAAACTCAACCACACAAAAAGCCAAAAAGTCCCTGGTTAGACTTTGATCTAAAACCCTTCAAGACGGCAGTGTTTAAGGTAGATGTGGGAACCCTCACAATAAATAGTTATAACCTCTAAAAGTTGAAAAGGTCCTAGGTCAGTAACTTAGACTTCACCCCAAAACCCTATCTGTTGTGCTGAATGCCTGAAGAAAGATTAGCCGTCTACAAATATACCATAATGTGTAAAAATCATGGAAATATAATGCTAAAATTAATAGCATAATTGAAAGATTCTGCAAATAAAGCTGGCATAACTCACTATAAAGGAAGTAAATACATGGATGGGCGGCCTCTGTCACGCAGTTTGAACCCTGGTGCTTGCACATCGTAAAGAAAACTAGAAAATCTACATAGCGACAATCACAATCACAATGCAAGGTGCTGACGGAGGGTAGGGGCGTATTTAATGAGATGCAATGGGACGACGTCTGAATAGAATGACAACTGTGTTCGACATGCACGAAGAAACGTGGCAGGTAAATTAGGTGCTGGTCATGCACGAAGAAACGTGGCAGGTAAATTAGGTGTTGGTTTAACGTGAAACAGGCCCTAGAAAAAATTTAGGATAAGATGATATTCATTAATGAAATTTTGGATTAAAAACCTGTTCGCAGGAAAATAGCAGATACATAAAGTTATTATATTATTTTCGAAATACCTTACTTCCTTTCAAACTTTGGATAAGAAAATGGTTGCAGATGTATTTTTCCCTCGATACGCACGAAGTTTCCAATAAGAGGTCAAAAACAAAACTTTGGATAAATTGTCTAGAACGCTAAATTGCAATCCAAAACTTAGGATAAAATCTGGGAAAGCATAAAAAATTTTGGTCAAAAGAACAATTAATTGATGGTGAGCGATCGATCAATCGCTAATAGTCCCAGGCAGGGACTAAACAAGAAGCTGTGACAAAAATAACGGTAGCATGTAGATCAGGGAACCGAAAACTTTCGGTCTTGGTTGTTAAAGAAATTTATGATAGCACTCCACCACAGCCTTAATAATGCATGTAAACCTTTGATAGGAAGATGCCCTTTATTTTGTTCTTTCTCCAACCTCATATTCTTTGCCTCTGGAACATAGAATAGTAACTTTTAGAACGCTGTAATCCTTTTTACTGTGTTGAGCGCATCTGATTGAAGATCTTCTATTCTGTAAGTTCGAACACTAAGATTCAGCTTCACCCTTAGGCATTATTTATAGTTTATAGTTTAGTACGATGATGGGTGTTTTTGTTATGAAAATGGAAATTTTGTTTATATAAATAAAATAAAAATATTTAAATATAAATAATTTTATAAAACATTTAAATAATATTTATTCGTAAAAAAATCGAAAAAAAATTAAATCCTCTAAACTCATGTTAAATTTTTATTTAAAATAAATCAATACTGGTTATTAAACTTAAATATTTCTAGGATGATTTTGAATCTACCATTTTTCTTTTAGGAAACCATTCTTACTAAGACTCATTTTCTTTCATTTAGTGGGTAAAGGATCTTGAGATCCAATATTTTCTAAGATTTCCCTCAATGAGCGTTTGATTTATACTTTGGGTCCATTCTATATGGTGTATGTCTCACAACGTCGGCATCAAGTTAAATTTCTATCTAGTGGGTCAATCTCTACTCTCTTTTTTTTATATGCATTTTAAATAATGATTTATATAAGCAAAGACATTAAGAAAGGCCCTAATATGGAAGTAGCCTTAGTCATTGTTCTTTCATCCAACAATCAATGATCACCAAGTATTTGGGTTTTCATGAAAGGCTCTTATGTGTTATATTTGTAATGTTAGTATGTGGGTTTCTCTTAAATATTCATGTCATTCATTTTCTCCTTGCTATATTCATCGAGAAGGATCTTCACTATTTGAAGATGATAACTTGAATACCAGTGTCACATAATTAGTGTCATTGGTATCTTCTCAAGTGAATTAGTGCATCTTCTTCAATTTTTTATTAAAGTGACATTGCCATTGGTTGGGCCTTCGTTCAAGTCAAGTTACTTCCTTGTTGTGCATCAAAATTTGGTTTACTTATGGTTTTCCTTTTGGAAATATCATTTGTAGGAAAAACCATTAATAAATTTGGTAAATTATGCATTGATATCTCTTTGGGAATTATAAACTACTTCATCTACTCATGTTTGATCTACATCAAACATTGTAAATGCCAAAGTCTTAGCACCCCATAATACCCACACTATTTTTCACCCTTGATTTTTCTAAATTGGCATAAGAATAGAGCCTTGAACTCTCTATACAAGGTTTGAATTGTTGAATGAAACAGGTACTCATCTAGCATTAGTAAGTTGTCATCCTTAGTTTCATTGGAAACAAGTTCTTCACCCTTTTTTCATTGGAGAAAAGCTTCATCCTTTACTCAAACTCATATATATGTTTTAAGGGTTCTTTCCCTTCTCAATTTTCTATTATCAAGGTTATGCTATGTACTTCTACTCAAAATAGGTTTATGGCATACCTCGGGTAAATTTCATGGTTTCAATGTGATCATCCCTATGGGATTTTGTTATGATATTCCCTTGATGAAACTTCCATGTACAAAATGCCTTAGTCATAAAGATCTTACTCTCTTATTTTATGGATAGTTGTATATAGATAACCCATATTAAATTTTGACCTTGACAACTTATCCCTATTGATTGCACTAGTTTCTACTACAATTCAGTACTTACTCCTATCAAATGGAATGATCACCTTCTTCCAATCTTATCTAAACAATAATGCCAACATCTCAGACCAAAATGTGCCTCTTATCGAGTATATCCATGGTCTAGCAAAGAGCATTCAATATGTTTCTCTTGATAGTCCTCTCAAAACCTCAAAGTTGGCACATTTCTTAAACCCATGACATTTAGTCTTAATCATAGTCATCCTTTCAATGTTCATCTGTGTGTTTGGTTTTTGAATTGTCACTATACTATGAGACAAAGGTGGTTGATCAATTACTTGATTCCAATAGATGGATGAAATATTGTTGACCTTAATCTCTATGTTGATGACCACTTCATATATTAGTGTCTCAGTGACAACCCTTGGAACATAAAGGTCCTTTCAAAAAAGGAACTGCCCTTCCATACTTTTACAGCATTAAAACCCATATCTCATCCTAGTCAATAATGAGTAGACAATCAAGGAGATCATAAATCTTCTTCAAAGATTTATTCTCTTGAGAAAACACTTGTAGTTGTTTGTTGGCTATTATACCTTGATTTCTAATGATCCTACTTTCTTTCTAGTAAGTTCTGGTCTTTGAGTTATACCCTTTGCAAATTGGTTGTGTGCTCAAATTTCTTTTATTGTTTTCTCTAGTGTCCTCCTTTTCTTTAGGAAAGGTTGGCCTTCCTAACCTAATATAGTTCTTCAACGGACTTCAGTAGCATTTCCTCATCTAATATTAGTTCTTCATCAAACCTAGGTAATCCATACTTCTCAAATTTGGATTGTGTTGTGATAAAATCTTCCTTGTGATTCTCCTTGTCTTTGACTACTTGAAATTTCTCGGGTGGAAATTCCCTATCTGTTCTATTATGTGTGTTGGGATTACAATTCTAGTATGTGTATTGGGACTACAAGAGCAACAATAACTTGTCCCGGGATACAATTAAAAATATAATTAGGGGTTGTGTTTCTAAATATATTGTGGACAAAGAAATTATATGCCTTTGTCCTTCTAGAACTACAAAAGTAATAGTAACTTGTTCAAGAATACTAAAAATACAATTATGGGTTATGTTCCTAAATATATTGTGCGATAAAATTTGTATTCCTTGGTCCCTCCAACCATGGTTACCACTAACAAGTTGTCTCCTTGAGTTTGGACTTAGAAGGTGTTATGCTAAGTTGTAGGTCCTTGTATTGGTTTCCCCATTGCCCTTTCCAAATTGAAATTCATCTTTTGTTCTACAATTAAAATTTATTTTGGTTTCAAGAAAACTTACCTACATTACATATTGAGAAAAGTTAAATTTGTTCAACCTCTTTGGTGTCTTTTCTCTCTTTTGGTCCTAGTATTGTCAATTGGTTGCTTTCCCATTTTGGCATGTTTCAAATTTTTTTCTTGAATTTATTGATCATTTTTCCAGTCCAATCTTCTTTGTTATGCTCTTTAGCTTAAGTATTTGGCTACATTTTATCCTGCATCTCGATGGCTATGTTGAGTGCTTCCTGGTATGACTTTGGTTTGTACTTTCATAATTGTGATAGGAGGGAAGGTTAAAAGATTGAGATAAACCAATACATGCATATTAGTTTAGAATATTATACTTGCATTACTAGAGGGCCAAAAGTTCCACTAAAAACTAACACTGTGTCCCTCCTCGAAATAGGGCCAATGCTATGCTCTTTATCTTAAGCATTTGGCTTGATTTCATCCTCCATCTCATTTGTAGTGTTGAGTGCTTCCTAGTATTACTTTGGTGTGTACTCTCATAATTATGATAGAAGGGAATTCTAAAAGCTTGAGATGAATCGATACTTGCATACAAGATTTAGAATATTACACTTGCATTGGATAAAAAGATCCTTTAGTTTGAAGTCATATTATACTTGCATTAGATAAAATATCTTAGGACTGTGTCCCTCTTCTTTACTGTGCTTTTTATGTTAACTATTTGGATCCATTTCATCCTCCATCTCGATGGCTATGTTGAGTGCTTCTTGGTATGAATTTGGTTTGTACTCTCATAATTGTGATAAGAGGGAAAGCTAAAAGCTTGAGATGAACTAATAAATGAATATAATACTTGCATTCGATAAAAGGATCCTTTAGTTTGAAGTCATATTGTCACACTACTTTGCCTCTCAACTTTTGAGCTCCTCTAAGCTTTGTAAAAATATAGGTCCTTTTGTTGGGATACCTAAATGCCTCCTTCAAATGATTAATCACTCCATCTAACACTTTAACTATGGTTGCTTATCAAACCTTAAATGCTACACCCTTCAAAATACCTTTAAAAGTTACCCATTTTGTTGACTCTCTTCATTCTTCAACTTCCTAACAAGTTTAGTGAGCCCTAAGGTAAACATATAATTATTTACATTCCCTGTCTCCATCAATGCTACACCCTTCAAAATACCTTTAAAAGTTACCCATTTTGTTGACTCTCTCCGTTCTTCAACTTCTTAACAAGTGTAGTGAGCCCTAAGGTAAACAAATAATTATTTGCATTCCCTGTCTCTTTTAAAGTGCAACATTTCTCTTGAAGTTTTGTTTTTCTCTTTTCTCCATATCCATCTTAATATAATGTTCTATACATGGATCAAATGCATTGAATCTAACTCTTTGGATTCTTTCTTGAAGTTTTGTTTTGCTTTTCTTATTTTCTCTGTATCCATTTCAGTACAATGTTCTATACAAGGATAAAATCTAGCTCTTTGGATTCTCCAAAACTTAGCAAGGTACAAGGTCATGAGGTGCTTTAATGCTTCATATATACACATGTAGTGTAGCTCTCTCAATATATCTGAATTTTTCTAAGGCTTCAATCTACATGATCTTAAATGTACATTATATCATTATCCATTTTGCTACCCATTTTGTTGACTACCTCTGTGATTCAACTTCCTAACAAGTGTAGCGAGTGTTAAAGGTAAGCATGTGATTCTTTACATTCCCCGTATCTTTTAAAGTGCAACATTTCTCTTGAAGTTTTGTTTAACTTCTTTTCTCCATATCCATCTCAATACAATGTTCTATACAAGGATCAAATGTATTGAGTCTAACTCTTTGGATTTTTTCTTGAAGTTTTGTTTTGCTTCTTTTCTGGATATCCATCTCAATACAATGTTCTATACCAAGGATCAAATCTAACTCTTTAGATTCTTCCAAAACTTAGCGAGGAAAATATTATGAGGTGATTGGATATTTCATATACACATGTAATATATAACTCTATCAATATCTTTGAACTAGGCGGATCAAATCTAACTCTTTAGATTCTTCCAAAACTTAGTGAGTAAAATATTATGTGGTGTTTGGATATTTCATATACACATGCAATATATAACTCTATCAATATCTCTGAACTAGGCTTTAATCCACCTAAAAACTCTCTCAATATCTCTAAACTATTCAATCTACAATATCTCTAAACTATTCCAGAACTAATAATCTACATGATCTGAAACTCTCTCAATGTCTCTAAACTATTCTAAAGCTAATAATCTACGTAATCCGAAAAATACATTAATACAAAATTTTGAAAAAGTGAATTCTCAATTTTACACTTTAAATTTCGAAAAAGTAAATTCCCGAATTCTCATTTTTACGCTTTTAAATTTCGAAAAAGTGAATTCCCATTTTTACACATACAGCGTGGCCCACCGTGGGGCTCGAACCCCAAATTCTTATTTTTGCAGCCCCCGCCGAACAGGAACAAAAACTTACTACGTCGCCCACCGTGGGGCTCGAACCCACGACCACAAGGTTAAGAGCCTTGCGCTCTACCAACTGAGCTAGACGGGCTGCGATATGATTTTACATCCTTTCATTTGCAGTGCAGCCGTTATGATGCACTGACATACTCCCCTCCGTGGACTGTGTATTCTTAGGGATGGTTTACATGAAGTGTGGGTTTTTGTTTTTTATATATATATAAAAGTTGTATCTTTTTTAATGTTGGATTAAATTGTTTCATTGGTTAATAATTTATTTTTTTTTGTTAGGTAAAGAAGTAGATCAATATCTTATAACCTAAAGATAGTAAAAATATTAGATAAATAATTATCTCATTATGAAGAAACATTTTAAAAAATACCAAGTAAATAATTATTTTATAAAATATGGTTTTCCTGAAATAATGTGTTTCGGTTAAGCAAATAGATTTAAATCAACATTTTTTTTTGAATTTAGATTTTTTTGAGATGAGTAATTTACATATAAGATTTTTGGATCCATTACATTATGTTTTTTGAGTCTATGTTTCGAGCCAACTAGTATAACTTATTATCAGGGCACTCACTCAAAAAACAAAATGTGATGGATCCAGAAGTCTTATATCTAAAATGTCTATTCTTATAAACATAGCATCCAAAACTAGCTATTGTTCAATTTGCTTCTTCAATCCTTCCAAAGTTTTTTTGGGTGCAATCATCTTTGTCTCTTGCAAGAATTGAGCAGGTTGATTTTTTAGAATTTTTTTAATTGAAATTAACTATTTGTAATACTTTTGAAGATGATGTGATTAGTAAAACAATGAGGTTGTTTTATTTTAATGATTCGATCATGAAACCCATAATAAGCACTTGAAGAACTGAACTTTTCTCTTCCTCTTGTGGCCTCAGTAACAAGCTGGTTCTCAGTTCACTGACATTCTATTAGCAGAGGACACATCTAATTCTAAGTTTGCCAATCTTTATTATATTGTTTTTAGCCAATATCTCAAGGACTATAAAGTCCTCTCTCATAGTTTAAAGCAACGAGTAGTCTTGTGTGTTTGAAATTCAAAACATTTGAGATTTTACACTCATTTTTAATTTCCTTTGTTCTTGTGCCAACAAATACCCTTTTTTCACCCTGTGGGATTGACAAAAGCAGTTATATTTTCTTAGGAAAAGTGTCACAGCATCACTAATCAGCATAATAATTAAGGAAAAGAACAATATCATATCATCTAAGTTTCAAAAATCTTGCTACATGCCTTTCAAAAATCAATATTATCCCTTAGAGAAGATTCATCGTTTTCATTTTTACACATTTTATCAAGTAGCTCCTATGGTTGCATTTTTAATTCAATCAATTCTGATATGCTCATACAATAGGGTTCCTTGGATATTGGGGTGGCTCTCGAAATTAATTGAAGTGTAAAGTGAATATCTCGTTTAGGTGGTAACCCCAAAATCTATTATGGAAATACATCAACAAAATCTTCGACAATTGGCATATTTTCTAAGGTGGCTATATTATCCTTAGAGTTAGTGTATCCCACATGGATTGCATAAATTTGACAACCCTTCCTAATACATTTACTCAATTGTGAGGTCGTGATTGGTCCCAATTTTATAGGTCTTTTTATCCCTTGTATTTCTTGTCTAACACCCCCTTTGTTAATAGAATTGATGGTCTTATCTTTGCAGTTTACAAGGGATCAATGTTTTTCCAACTAGTCCATACCAATTAAAACGTCATAAGAACCTAAAGATAGCATATTCAAATTTACTTTTATTCGCTAACTATCTAACTCAACAGGACAATTCTCCATTTTTGCTATCACTCTTGTATTTCCCCATTGGCTAACTATAACAACCACGGGTTTCTAAACTCACTAGCTTACAAATGACACAACTCCACTACTTTAGGATTGATATAGCTCAAAATTTCTGCAGGATCTTTCAAAAAGGACACAACATGACTGGAAATCTTACCTTCAAACTCAATCATTATAGGTCAATTTTCAGCCTAATGACCTTCCAACGCAACATTAATTTTAGGAAACTTCTCGCCACTTCACCCAAGGTAGATGCTTCTTGTATATTGGATTTTTTCTTTGTTCTTCCATGATAAGGACATTTTTTAATGTAGCGTGGTTCCCCACTACCCCAACACTGTAATGGGAGTTTCTGTGGTTGACCAATTTTAGGTTTACTTGACAATTTTGTTGGTTTTGACTCATTTTGTAGTCAAGGCTTCTAATCACTTTTCCCCGCCAATTTATGTTTCTAGTTTCTGTGTAAATTCTTGGCATTGACAATTTTTGCATTCTTCATATTCTGTAAATTTTTCTACCCTTTCTTACTTGATCATGTTCTGTTACCATCCATTTTTCGTTTCATTTGTTGATAGCATTTATGTGCCTTATAGACAACTTACTCCATAGTTTTAGGGTTATCAAACTCTAACTATTCCTTCATAATTGTAGGCAAACTACTTATGAAATGTTGTACCTTGGCCTTCTCCTCCCATATGTAAGGAACATACCTTAACAAAGATGTAAATTTTGCCACATACTCGTCCATGGATATTTGACCCAATATGAGGTGATTAAATTCCTTGGCTTTATCATCATAAAATCGTTTAGTCAAGTACTTATTTTTAAAATATTTCTGGAAATCTTCCCATACTACTTCTTGTTCATTGACTCCATGCACAACACTTACTTCCTCCCACCACAAAGTTTCTTTTCACTGGAGTTGGTAAATTACCAAATGAGCTTTCAAATTATTATCATATTCATAAATCTGAAAAATATGTATTCATGTTTATTATCCAAGCTTCAATCATCTTCTTTGACTCACTGTCAAATGTTGTAAGCTTAATTTTCCTAAATTCCCCTTGTAATTTTATTTGTTGTCTTTTTCCCATTTTAGCCTGGAAACGTTTCCAAGTTCTTCCTCATTCATTTCCTTATCCCCTTCTGACTCCTATGTGTGAAGTCTCTCAGGCATATTGTCCTCTCTCCATTTGTGGGACTTTGCTCTATTCCCATTATCAGGGGTTGGGACAATAATTCTATGATTTTGTCGAATAGTTAAACTATTCAATATTCATTCCTGCTCCCACATTAGTCACTCATTATCGACCCTTAAATTGGTCATTTATGTAATCAATTGTTGCATTGTTTCCAACAACATGGCAACTGTGTTTCAAGGTTCTTCCCCTGACTAGACCCACATTTTTGGATTAGGTCCTGGAAAGGGGACCGAACTAGACCCTATAGTTGGTATTATAGGCAGTATAGTCATAATACCACTTTCTCTCCTCATTTTTGTTTCTCTGTGGAATAGAAATTACAACTTGATATTCTCTTGGTTTGCCCAAAACAGCGACAATGTGGGAACCGACACCACTTATAACATACCCAAAAATATATATATATATATATATAATTTACCCCTAAATAATTAGTTAATTTACCGATCATTAAGGTTAAAATAATTAACTCCAAACTACCACAAGTATTACTTGTAACAAGGAATATGTTTGCTTGTCTTTCTATTATTCGTATTATAATATGGGTTCATGGTTGATATATCATGGAATTTTTTTATCTCCTATGATCTTGGAGTATGAGTAAAAGGGTTATGGTGAACCTACCCTTATGCGTTAAGTATAGTTGAGCTTAGTGATCATTCAACTTACAAGTTAAGGAGTTATATTAAGCTTTAAAACCTTATTCCATTGTCGTATGTATATTTATTAGTGATTACATTTACTTATCATTTCCGCTGGTTTTTGTATGGCTCTGAAAATGTTACAAAATTCATTGGAAGGTGTCTTGAACCTTCCAGACATGTCCAAACTGTGAGGCATTATTGGTTGTTGGGATTTGTTCCACGTGGGTGTTCGTGAGAACATTAGGATCAATGGTTCAAGATCGGTGGATATGGGGTTTTATAGTTAGGTTATTTTTAAGTCGATTGTAGATATTCTTAATATTTGGGAATTTGATGGACATGGTCACGGTTAATTTTTGACCGTGCTCAGATATTCAACAAATCTGCAATTGACTTAAACTCACCACTACAATTACGAAAATAACTACTCCCCTATTTCAACCGAATTTGACTCAGTTGTCTCCCTCGCTCATTGAGGGTTAGATCTATAATGGGAGGAAGATTGCTCTTTCTAGAAGGAAGCTCCACCAGGTATTCACCTTCGCTATGCGCTCGCGGTTATAATCATGTCTCGATTTTTTAAATTGTGTATTCGTTGCAAATTTTGGCTCCGTTGAATTAATAGAAACATGGTTTTTGTTGTAGACTTCGCTCCTCCTCGACACATGGAGAGGTGGATCCACATAACGCTCAAAATCCTTCCCTGTAGAGGACGAAGGCTTTCCCCAAACTTCTGGCTGTATGTGATGGTAAATTTAAGAGTTTTAATCTCATCGAGTCACTCTTTTGGAAAATTAACTTAATCCCCTTCATTCATCCTTGGAAATTTATTATTGGCAGGTGATAGGTCGTTGTTGCCTTCATGGTTATATATGGGTAGGATTCCAAATGCTAACTAGTTCTTTGTTTCAGTGTATCTTACTTCTTGAATGATGAATTTCTTATTAATTCTTTATCTGTGTCATGGTCATGACAAGTTTGGACTCTACAAACCCTTTCGAACAAAGATGGGATGTGACTGTCATTTCCAGCTTAAGCGAAGGATTCTAGTTTTTTAATGATTTCTTCTTGATTCATTTATTTCAGGCTTTCAACGAGTTCGAGATCCAATCTTTTAAGATTTTGTTTTAAAAGGAAAATGCAGACCCAACTCTAGGTTATCTTTTAACTGAAGAAGTTTATTTATCACTTTGCCTGTTGACCGAGAGCATTCCTCAAAATAGACCTATAGTTTATATGTGTAGTTGTATTTATGGTTTATAAATTCCGATAAATGGAACAATTGTATATGTTTTCCGGTCGTTCCACTCATAAACTGGTTAAGAGTTTACGATATCATGGTGATTATGTTCCTTTTGTTACAGTTGCATATAAGTTATATTCTACTAAGTTCGATAAACCCTACATGGTTTCATACATACCACATGTCTCTTATAATTTATGTTTATTGTTTTCTTAACAGTCCTAGATATTTAATCTGGCAAAAGAATAATTCCATTAGCCTCATCGAGCCTTAAAACAACCAAATTGTTTCTCTTTTAGTGATAAAATGTTCATACTCTTATTGTTTAAAAGAGAAAGATTTAAGTCTTAGTTAATTTGCTTGCTCATCATGAATGAGTCTTAGTTAATTTGCTTGCTCATCGTGCATGGGTCTTAGTTTCCAACCTATGTAATTATACATTTCGTTTCCTTATGTTGTAGACTTAACTTTAGAATATATTTACTTTTATAATTGTATAGAAATAATAGCTAAATATTTATTTACATTGTTCTTTTTTTGTTTCCAACATATGTAATCATACACAATTTCCGTTTCCTTTTGTTGTAGACTTAACTTTAGAATATATCTACTTTTATAATTGTAATTTGGTCTAGAGTAACCTGTGCCATTTGGAAATGGGCCTACCCTCTCCATTCCCTGCTCTTGAGTTCAGAACGGTCTTAGAACTGTCTCTAGGCTGCTAGTTCTCACCCAACTTGGCCCAGAGACTAATCTAACTCAGTCTAATATATTTATATTCTCTTAGTCCTATTAGGCATTAACTTACAACAAACCTTTATCATGTACACATATAAATGAAGTTATACCACAACAATCTATAGAAACAAATTGAAATTGTATCTGGGAATAAACCATAATAGAAACATACATATGATACTTATATGTAATTCATACATATGATACTTATCTGTAATTCAATTTAGGCTACCATGAAAATCACAAGGAGGAAGATTGAGCCACACAACCAACGAGTATAGGTAGCCTCTACCAAAACCCCCCAGCCAATATCACTTCCATAATAGTTTTCTTGATAGGGATCAAATCAGGTCACTTCCACTATAGTTTTCTTGATAGGGATCAAATTGGGTCTACCTAGGGCTTGTCTGACCACACCAACCTAGGATTTCATAGACCTCACAGGTCTAATTAGGAAATTCATTGGCCAACCAACTCAAGAATTCCTTTATTGACACCATCTGCCTTCCCTCAACAACGTTTATTGGCACCATCTGCCTTCCCTCAACAACGTCCCTCAACAACATCTTGTCTGAGGTGTCAAATTTTCAATTTCCTCCCTTGGGCCTTCTCCAACTAGGCTTCACTCAAGATTTTTCCTCGCACCCTCTTGGCTTCCTTTTCCTTAATCGAGATAATGGCACCCTCTTGGCTTCCTTTTCCTTAACCGAGATAATTTAACTCTAAGGGGAGGAATATTGTCCTCTAGATTTTTCACTCAAGATTTTTCCTCGCACACTCCTGGCTCCCTTTTCCTTAACCCAGATATTTAACTCTAAGGGGAGGAATATTGTCCTCTAGATTTTTCACTCAAGATTTTTCCTCGCACACTCCTAGCTCCCTTTTCCTTAACCCAAATAATTTATCTCTATGGGGAGGAATATTGTCCTCTAATTGTATGGTAAGTGAAACTCTCATTTAGCATATTTTCCTCCGTAATTTCCATAGTTGACCATAAAATTTTCCTTCTCTAGAGGGAGGAATATTGTCCTCTAATTGTATGGTAAGTGAAACTCTCATTTAGCATATTTTCCTCCGTAATTTCCATAGTTGACCATAAAATTTTTATTAATGAAATCCTGGAATACAAATAAACATTTATGTTTATCACCTATTATACTAGATCTTCTATATGCGCCCACAATCTCCCACTCATTTTAGTAAAAATAAATTGAAAATATTTACATTTCAAGAAATGGCATTACAAATTATTTAAAAAAAAATACAAATTTAAATTAAATGATTATTTTAATATTTTTTATATTTAAATTAAATATTATTTATTATTTTTATATAATTAACTCTTATGTATGTAAGTTTTATATATTTATAAAGAATTTTTTTTTTTTTTTCTTTTTTTTTACAACTTTCAACACTTAAGTTATAATTAATAACAAAATTATAAACTAATATATATTTTTTTGAGGTGGTCCTCTAGTCTAGGACACATTTAACATTATAAGTCAAAGTTTCATGGAGGGTTTGAATTTTATTAAAAAAATACAAAACTTACTTTCAAACTACCTTGTCAATACTCATGTGAAATGAGGTTGATCTCTAATGATTGTCTCTGTGAAATGAGGTTGATCTCTAATGATTGTCTCATTGGGTGCAACCACACGACCCCAAGCATGACACACAAGTGGAAGTTTGAACTTGTGACTTGCACAACAACACAAACACTTTAATAACACGTTCACTAGCCAACACGTTGTACCCCTAAAAACTCAACTATCTCATTAAATTACCTAAATATTTCCAACATAATTTTTTAATAATTAAACATCTCAATTTTAAAAATTTAGTGTTTTTTTAAACATATTTTCCTAGAACCTCAACTATTTCATTAAATTACCTCAATTCACATAATTTATAATTAAAAATCTCAATTAAAAATTTAGTGCTTTTTTTAACACCTTTAGAAATTAAAAGGGAAGGCTACACTATTTTAATAATATTTTATGATATTTTAATTTAAATTAAAAAAAAAAAAATTTCCATTAATTTTTTTTCGAATTAGTTAAATTTTTAAATTCAATATAACATTAAAATAATTATTTAATATTTCAAAATTTCCAATTTTGAAGTCAAATATGTTGATAAATTTGTGCTTTTTAAACCTATTAGAAATTTAAAGCGAGCACACTATTTTTAATAGTTTTTTATGATATTTTAAATTTAAAAAAAAAAATTTTTTTAAATAATTTTTTCCCATATGGTAAAATAATTTTAAATAATAAATAACATTAAAATAATTATTTAATATTTTAAATTACAATTGAAGTCAAAGTATGATGATAATAGTAGATATATGCATTTATTAATATTAATATAAAAAATATAAAAACATAACATTATTCTAAGGGTTGAAGCACATTCCTTAGCGCACATTGCTGAGCATTATCACAATAGGCTTAGGGTGATATGAATCGAACGGACAAGAAGGGGATCTTTAGTGCTACTTCAAAAGAAAGTTATCAAAAGGGAGTTATTTTTAGTGCGATTTCAAAAGAGAGGGAATCAAAAGAGAGTTTTTTTTAGTGTGATTTCAAAAAGAGAGTTATAAAAGGGAGTTATTTTTTAAAAGAGAGTTATTTTTAATGAGATTTTTTAGATTTTCTGGTGTTGGAATCTTTGTGTTATTTAAACTAGTTCTTAAACTATGAATTCAATATTTGTGTTATTTAAATTAGTTTTTTAACTATGAATTCAACACTCCTAGAAAATTTCTAGGGTACTTCAATTGCACAAGATTATCCATCAAGCTTGTGATTTCAATAAATTCCTGAGGGATTTTAGAGAAATTAGACCCCTAGGACACTTCAATTGCACAGGTTTACCCATCAAGCTTGTGATTTCAATAAATTCCTGCCAGATTTGCTTGTGATTTCAATAAATTCATGCTGGATTTTAGAGAAATTAGACCGGAAAAA
>APFE030852400.1:24248-38792 GCA_000404065.3 Pinus taeda
TATTGTTTTTTTCACATAGGAAATTTGGGTAGATCAACCCCGCAGGGAATCAAATCTCGTCGGTCCGACTATCAAGGTCTAACCCCTAGGGCCTAACGCCTAGGGCATCGAGGAAAATTGACCCTGTGACCTCCCGCTTGGCGAGGCTCAGGGCCTAACCCCAAGGGCATTGAGGAGAATTGACCCTGTGACGTCCCGATCAGCGAGGCTCAGGGCCTAACCCCAAGGGCGTCGAGGATAATTGACCCTGTGACCTCCCAATCGGCGAGGCTTAGGGCCTAACCCCAAGGGCGTCGAGGAGAATTGACCTTGTGACCTCCCAATAAACAAGACACTTAACAACAAGGACTCGACCAGTTGAACTAAGCCTTAAAGCTATTCATTTATATTATCATATTTTAAAAATCATATGCTATAGAAATATTATAATTATTCATTTATTATTTAGGAAAACTAAATAAAAAAATTAACAAAACAACATTTTCTTGGTTTTATTTATTATTAATATTTATTAAACTTTCCATCAATATTATATATTATAGATTCCAAATAAAATAAGTTAAAATTTTTTCTTAATTAATTGTTAATTTTATTATTATTAATTAGCATAATCATTTTATAACACTACTCAATTTTATAATACCTATATTTTAATGATATTTTTCATTATAAGTTGTTAAGGAAAAAAAATATTTCTTCTAAATTTAATTATTTTTATTGAAAGGAAATTATATATATCTATCTATTTATATATATAATCTATTTTCATAATTTTTCATTAAAAAAATAAAAAAAATAAATAAATAAATAAATAAAAAAAATTATGTTGTATATTTAGTTGTAACTATTTAATTAAATTTTTCTTAATTATTTGTTAAATTTTTTTATTATAAAATAGCATAATCATTTTATAACATTGGTATATATTTTTTTATTTTTTAAATTTAATGCACTTGATATACAGTTTTCAAAATGGTTAATATATTGATAACTTAAAAATAAATATAAATATATATTATATATATATATATATATATATATATATATATTTTATTTAATTATAGCTACAAAATAAAAATTTGTAAAATAAGTTGTCAATTTTGATATTGGGCAATTTTACCTGTTTTGTAATGGGTTGATGAAATTTGCCTTGGTCATCCCGCAAAGTTGGGTATGGGTACTGTGTTTTGGGGATTGAATGGAGAACGTCCAATCCTGCTTCACCAACCATAGTATATTGAAGAGGTAGTAATCTGGAAAGAACTATGTAGTTATGTTTTCTCGATTAATACATTAACCTTAATTAAAAAAAAAAAAAAAAAAAATGAATTTTTTTACTCATATTTGACTATAAAATTGTGATGGGTGGACAATCCACCCATCAAATACCATTTTGTCGGGTTTATCCTATTTAAAAACTCTGCATAAAACAAGGTTGCACGGTCGCAATACTTGCAAGTAGTTAAACAAAACCTAGATTATACAATATTGAGTGTAGCTCTGCTAAAGCCGTCTAACATTATAAATAAATGTAGTTATCAATGTGTGAGCATGTTGAATGTTGAGTTGGAATGTTGAAAGTAAAGCACATAATTAATTCTTATAAATTAGATTTTCATATGGAAAATAATAAGTAGAGCATTTAGTAGTTTAGAAGTGATAAATGTTATTTGTTTTTTTTCTTCTTTTCCCGTTAATAGTAGCTTACATAATTGGATTCGGTGAACACTGGTCAAGATGAAAGGAGAGAGTGCGAGCATTTAATGACCCTTGGACACATGTCATTTCTTGCCAATTTTTTTTATACGTAGTCTATTTGTAATTTTGGGTGATCATGAAACCACTTATTTTTTAACAAACTCCATCTCCAATGATGTCTAGTTTTCCAAGAACCTTCAAGGAAAGGAATGCAGTTTACTAATGTTGCTCTGAGAAGGCTTAGCACTAACCATCTATAAGTTAAAAGATGCATTCATGCATTAACCATCTATACATATCATTGGGAGTAGAGTAGTGATTTATGGAATGAAATAGGCTATTATCCACTATCAATATGACCAAAGAGTTATGTTCAGAAAATGTCCTATTTATGTAAATTATAAACTTATAATTTAACCGAAGTATGGAAATTGGAAAGTCCAAAACACTAAATTGAGCTAAAGTCTATGATACTTAAAGTAGTGAAAAGGGAGAAAAAAGTATGCTAGTTTTTATTTATTTTTCCCTTCTCTCGAGTCTTTTCACCACCATGATTTCCCCATGGTCATCCACATGGTAGCGAGGCTAAGACTAAAGCAAGATCCAGATTCAAATTGTCATAGGTAACTCTATATAATCTAGATGAAAGTAAACATGAAGCTCTTACTACTAGAGCCCTACCCAGGCAACTAGGGTAATATATGGGGGTGGCATCTCACCATGATCATTATTATTGGAGAGATTGTTGTTCCAAGTCTTATATGCCTTATCCATCTTTAGATCTTCATAATAATCAAACAAAAATTGCAAACCCTAAACCTATCCTTGGGCCCCACTTTTTTTCTTAAAATTCCTTTATCTTCATTTTTGCAGGAGCATAAAGCATAATCATGGTATCAAAGGCAATGTGGTTGGAGCATTATAGGGGCATGAGTTATCTGTAACTATCATGGATTCCATTGGAAAGTATTTCATAATAGATTTGATAAAAAAATCTACAATATGAAATCTATACTATGAGTAATAATTTTCCTTAGATTTCTAGATTTATTAATTATTAATCTTTTACTTATGCTTGTAATAGGTAAATGTAGAAAATAGGGAACAATGAAATATAAATACAAGCAAACCACAAAAAATACCAAATATGCTCTAGGAATCCCTTTCGGGAGAGAATTTAGATGGAAGGTGAGGTTGGTATGCTCTCTTTTATCTAGAATGGAAATGTTACAAATACAAATAGAATGGACTCTCTATGGTGTTTCTTAAGATTCGTGTCCCATGGGTTGCTACAAAACACAACCCCCCTCTATTTCTCTCTCTCTCTCCACACTCAACCACTCTACTCTACTATGGAACAAAATGCAAACAAATATAATGGAACCCCTTATCATCCTAGTGACCTAGTTATGACAAAGCCCAATAGCTAAGTAGGGGTTATATTTGACCCAATCAACCCTCAACATGAGTTACAATTCGACCCTTCTCTCATATTCTTCATAATCCCCATGTGACTATCCCCTTTTCCATGAGCAATGGGGTTTGATGTGGCATCCTCTCGAATTATGGTGATCAAACACGATAGGTCAATTTCTGAGAGGCAAAACCTTTCCATCCTAACTTCAATTCAAGTGATTCTTGCACGATTGGAAAGGTCTTCAAGTGTAGAATATCATCAAGGAGTGCATTTCTTAAGAGACAAATTTCTACCCCCAAAAAATGTCATTTAAGGCTTCAAACCAACTTCAAAATGTTTCTAATCTTAAACTAGGTCTTTCCATTAAAACTGCTCTTGTAAAATGATTTCTTTGACTTTTCAACCCTAAAAACAACAAGATGGATGAAAAGCAATAGAATGATCCAATCTTGAATCATACCTCCCATTTTGGAGGGTTTTGGTCCCCAAAAGTTTGCAATGAATGAGGAGAGGAAATTTTTCCTCTACCTTATACATGTAGCAACATTTAACATTTCTTGGAAGTTGTCCTTTCAACCCAATCTACCAAAGGTTAAGTTGCCCCTATCTTTTGATAGTGAACCTCTTTTGCAAAATTGTATCCTCTATCAACTCTGCCTAAGCATATGGACCTAACTCCTCTATGAAAGGTAAGACTTGCTCCTCTTCCTAATCCAGCATGAATGACTCATAATGTTTTAGATTTTTCACATTCACCACTCAATAAATGTGCATGTATGGGTGTAGATTTAGTCGGTAGGAATTATATCCATCCTTTTCTAGTATCTTGAAAGGGCCATAATGCAAAGCCTTAATTTTCTTACTAGGACCCTATAGTTTATCCTTATTCAGTTGTAACCATACTTTGTCTCCCACTCTGAATAATTTCTTTATTATGTGTTGATCATGTCTAGCCTTGTACTTTTCCTATGACTTCTTCAATGTATCCTATACTTGCATATGAATTTTCCTATTTTTCTTAATAATTTTTCCTACCCTTCACACATCCCCTAAGGGATCCTCCCTCACTCCTCGTTGTCCATATGCAATATCCAAATGTGAAGATCATTTTTTTAATATACTATGGGAAACAAATTGCATGACTTAACGCCTCCGACCATGCTTATCACTAACAAGTTGACTTCTTGGTTTTGGACACAAAAGATGTTTGTAGATTGTTTCCCCAATGCCCTTTTTTAATTTAAAAAACAACCTTGATTCTACAATTAAAACCTACATTGATTTCAAGAGCACTTATCCATATTAAGTATGTGAGAAAAAAATATTTGTGTTCAACTTCTTTGGGTTATTTTCTTTCTTTTTGGTCTTAATAATGCCATCAGGTTGCTTTCACTCTTTAACATGTTTCAACTAATGTTTCTTGAATTCATTGATCTTTTTGTAAGCCCAATCTTTTCTATTATGCTCTTTATTTTAAGCATTTGGCTCCATTTCATCCTCCAACTCGATGGCTATGTTGAATGCTTCCTGCTATGACTTTGATCTATACTTTGTTAAATGCTTCTTGGTATGACTTTGGTCTCTACTCTGTTGAATGCTTCTTGGTATGACTTTGTTCAATACTCTCATAATTGTGATAGGAGGGTAGGCTAAAAGTTTGAGCTGAACCAATACATGCATACTAGTTTTAGAATCTTATACCTGCATTGGCTAAAAAGCTCCTTTAGTTCAAAGTCATGCCATTGCACCACTTTTCCCAACAACTTCCAAGTTCCTATGAGCTTTGCAAAACATCATTTTTTTGTTGAGGTACCTAAATGCCTCCTTGAAACGATTAATCACCTCACCTAGCACTTTAGTTCAGGTTGCTTATCATAGATTTGATACCACCTCTCCTCAAAGTACCCTTCAAGGTTACCTATTTCAATGAAGGTCTTTATTCCTTTTCAACCTCCTAATAGGCATAGTGAGCATTAAGGGTGAATAAGTGATCATATGCAATCATTGTGCCTTTTAAAGTGAGCAAATTGAATATATGAGATTGACACTTCTCTTCAGTTTTGTTTGAAAAGTCTAAATATTTTATGATTTGCACTTTTTTAAGACATTATGATAAAAATCTTGTTACATAATTTTTGGTAAATTTGCAATTTTGTTACAATTTTTTTAATAATATTCTTTTAGTAAAATTAAATTTATAAATGTATCAATAAATAAATTCAGCACTCTAAAAAAACCCTACATTACCCATAAATTGTACAATTTCTGATATCTCAATTTCAACCGATATTCTAAATTTTTAACTCGAGATATATATATAAAAGATTCATATGACGGTATGTTTAGACTAAACTATGTTGTTTTGCTTTTTTTTTCCAGGTACATCTCAGTACCATAATCAATGGAATACGCTCGTTGACGAGTTTATTACTAGTGTGGTCATGCATAATTTCCTGCTTCAGGTAAACAATGGTCACATTTAGGAGCAGAGAGTTGTCAGCCGCCAAAACGCCAACCCCGTGTCCCTTATCCAAAGGAAACATCGACGCCCACCGGGGGCTCGAACCCACGAGCGCAGCACAACATTATGCTCTAGTAACCACGGTATATATGGTTAGTACCAAGCACGGGCATATATCACCAGTGGCTGTAGTTTAGTGGTGAGAATTCCACGTTGTGGCCGTGGAGACCTGGGCTCGAATCCCAGCAGCCACAGTTTTATTGTTTAATTATTCCTGTGTATTCTTATTTGACAGAAATGGTCATTGTTTAATAATTGCTTTTGGTGCAGTCCTCTCTCTCTTTCTGGTAGTAATTGAGCAAGTCCATTTTTACCTATTTCTGGATTGAAATGGAGCTAGTGTTAAAACAATGAACCTATTTTACCTAACAATAGGTTCATGAAAAATATGATAAGCACCACCTGGCTATGGCTTGTGTAAACTATTAAAGCTGAAGAACGCAACTTCTCTCTTCCTCTGTAACAAGCTGGTTCTTTTTCCACTGATGTTCTATTAGTAGAGACACATCTAATTCTAATTCTGCTGATCTTTGTTATACTGTGTTTAACCAATATCTCAAGGACTTTAAAATCCTCTCTCCTAGATAAGAGCAACCATGGACAAAATCTCTATTATCAATGTAAGTCTGGAATGTAGTTCAACGACATTTATGTGCTTGAAGTTCAAAAACACTTGGGATTTTACACTCATTTTTAATTTCCCTTATTTTAGCCTCAGCAAATTCCTTCTCTGATTCACAGAAAAGGTTTATTTTGCATTAGAAAAGTGATGCAGCCTTACTAATCAGCCAAAATAACACCATAAAAATGTGACTATCCAACAGTCAACCATCAAAAAGCTTTCCAAAGTTTTGGAAAGCAGGTCTTTCAAACAAGCAATATTGTCACTAGCAGAGGATTCACTTCTTTAATTTGTATAAATCCTATGAAAAACGTCTGATGTTAGATATTTTTTTTTATTACCGAACAACCTAAATCACTAGAAAACATGCATATTATTTGTTTCCTGTTTTGTAGTACAGAACAACCTAAATCACTAGAAAAATGCATATTATTTGTTTCCTCATTTCTTCTAGAAAATGCTGAGAATCCTGAATGTCCCCAACCATATCCACATCCACTGGTGATTGTTGAACAGAGTTCTCTTCTTTGTTTTCGAGAGACATGGAACGCACAGACATCCTGAAATTTGAGGCAACAATTTGTGCATCCCTAGGCATGACTGTGATAACCTATCTCCAAGCATTTCCTATCTCCAAGCATTTCACTTTAAAAGCATCAACGTTTTTTGTTTTGGCTGTACCAAAGTCTCTGTAACAATTGCATAGCCTTTATTGTAATTCTTTTCTTAAGCATGAATACTTACTGAAAAGGTGGAGGTTCTAATTAGGTCCTTATTTAAGTATTGGGGGTTTTCAGTGAGTGCTAAGTGGAATATTCAAAAATCTTGAGAAATTAGTCAGTTACAACTACCTCTTATGGAAATGGTCATAGATGAATGACTTACTTAACGTAGTTAGGTCCTCATTCCTGCGAAGAAATTTGTAGATATCAAGGATCTCACATCAGGGATAGGGCCCAATGTAACTTCGAACTTCCATGTCTTGTAGGCAGTAGCCACCAACAATAAACTCAATTAGGGACAGGGTCTTCAATTTTCCCTTCATTTTGTCAATGTATTGCTTCCCACTAGAGGAAGTTGACCCCATGACTTACCTCAATTTCGTAGAGTGGTCTATTCCATTCCAAAGTGTTTGTTAAAGTGGTCTATTCCATTCAAACCTTCCACCTCTTTTTCACCAATCACCAATAGAGAATACCACTCCATCACCATATGTAGCCTTCTCTTGAATTATAGGAATTTTTGAAGGCCAAAACTAGAGGAACTTATGAGCCCGAGGAGCTTATATGGCTAATATAGGAAAACACACACTCCTATAGAATTCTACATAAGCCCTATCAGTCCAAATTTATAGCATCAATTTGAGGAGCTATGAGGACCACCATATTCTAGGAACTCATAAAACAATCATGAGAAGCTACATGATCTCCTATATGCTGCTATAGGATCCTCAATCACCAATAATTAGCAACATCAAGTCACCCACGACAACAATACTCTGATTATGATGAACCCATTTACACTAATTTTTTTTTCTTCCCTAGTTTAATAGTGGCAAGGATGTATAAATAGGTTCGTGCTACCCTCTTTTACTTAGTTACTTACGTATACTTCATGATGTGATTGCTTTTCCCTTTGAACACGTGATTTTTCACTACTTTCTAGCTATGTTTAAATGTTAGCTATGTGCGTCAAGGTACCTATATGTATTCGGGGGTGAGGGCCACTATGGTTTATAACCTCATATTTTCTAACTATAAAATTTTATATGAATATTGTCTAGATATCCCATCATAAACTATGTTTGGAAAAGGGGATTTATACTCACACCATTCGAAGAGCTCCATGGTTTCCTTCAATTTATTAAACGTTGGGTTTTACATTATGTTGCTAGTTGTGTACCTCGATATCTTTGTGAATTGGGTTCAACCCCTCCTCACAATTCTCTCTGTGTTGGAAACCACTCTGACTTCATGGCCGTTACTCTTTGTCCCTACCTAAACCCATCTCTATGTGAGAGTTGTCCTACCACCTCTGTCTACTCCACTCGCTAGGTTCCACATCACCTAGGCCCATGTGATGAGTTACCTTGGTGTTCTGATCCCTACATTTACTTTTTCGATGAGACATCAACGACTTTGATCTTATGGGCCTTCATCAATGGCTATCTCCCCTGTATCAAAACCTTAACATCCTACAAAACCCTATCGTGTGCTTATGTGCCTCTATCTCTTCACCACTCGACTTTCTGCAGAGGAGGGTTTTCGTTTTCATTTATTGGTAATCCTCCCTACACCAAAACGCTAACCACCAATGACAAGACCCACTCTTTACACCTCTTGGCCTCCGACTGTGGGAATTGTGCAAGCATGGTCTCTATGGTTTGCCCTGAACTTTGGGTTTCTTATCCCTTGGATGATCTTGAATTGGAGTTACTGCCGCCAGGTTGATATTAAATCCATGGCCATGTGGGATGCCTTCTCTTCGCAGTTGTGGAGAAAATATCCTATCATACCTCTCCTCCGTGCTTGGAGCTCATCAGCGGCCCGTCACCTACAAAAGCATGTTACCTTTCGTTCAGGTAACTATGAAATTTCATTATGGTTCTATCTACCAGTTATTCCTATCTACCTATAGTCATACTTATTCCTTGTCTCTGCAGGAGGTGAGCATGGGTTCGAAAAGGGAACAATGGAGGAATTACAGTGACCACAACTGCCCTCCTTCCTCGACAGCTAGTGGTAAGTGTCTAGTAGGTGGATTATGAATAGTTAATCATGCTCAGCCAAACGTGTTTCTCTATTATACAATTGAATAGCCTAATTTATATCTTCTGCTGCTCAGGTTCATTCACCATCTACCCCTTTCTGTTATACACCCAAGTAATAGTATGTTTTCCCTAATGGTGAGATTGTGTTTTTACCCCTATCTTGCAAAATGGCGGTCCAGTTATTTTTGACATCGTGGAAACTATGGGTTAACTACTCTGTTTCTGAGACTTGCAGGTACGAGTTGCACTAGCTTCTTATTCATTTAGTGACATATCACGGTTGGGTTCCCACATGCTAATTATTGTTCAACGCTTATCTAGGTTGGTTTTATTTTTCCAAACCCCCTCCATCTTGGGTGCCTTTCAGCAACTGTAAAATCGAGTTCTAAATGCTCACTATCCTATTGGGTTCGTCGTATGTTAAAGGCTATTATTGTTAATGTTTTATACTCGATTACATTCTTGGGTCTCAAAAAGAGTATGGTCCACCCCTTAGCAAGTATGTGCTTTGCTCCCGACCACCTGACCACTCCTGCATTCCTGCTAGCCTGCGAATGAGATGCGAATTTGACAACTTATGTTATTGTCTAGCCATGACCACTTCTATTTTCTCGCCACTGTTGAGGGTACGTTTTTTCTAAAACACGAGTTTTCCATTTTTCTACAAGTGGAAAGGTGGCTTATGCTTTATCGCATGGATTCATGCTTAGGCCTTAGAGTGCTTTCCTCCTAGTTCTACGTGGGGGCTTGTTGTCCCTTGCATACAAATTACCGCTACGGTTTTGTTGAATAGTTTCGGCTCACCACCTATTTCGAGAGTATATTCGTCTGAGACTAATTGGGGTGTCTTCCCCATTTCGTTTGAGCTTTTGATATGTATGAGTTGGACATCTTCACTGATTTGGATATGACAAAAATATCAATGTATATATATTTTGTTCTAAGATGGATGTCCTCGATGGTCATTATAGTAAACCCTACTGGGGTTGATACTTCTGTTATGACAACCTTTTACTGTCTCATAAATACTTTTATTTAGAATGTATAAATATTGCATGGTTCAAGTTATTCTTTTGTTTCCCATATGATTCTTCAGGGAAATTTTCCTTCAGCATTTTCATTATTTCCATGTAACCTCTTTGTAATTAACACATGTAATTCTGGTTAATTAAAAATAGCTTACTTGTGGGTTTAATGGAATATCATTCAATCCTTTAATAATATTTCTGTAGCTACGATAATTATTGAAATGATCTTTCCTATATTGTGTTCTGGCTCCCCCATAGCCAGATCTTTAAAATTGATTGTGTATACTCAAATGTAATATAGCTAGGTAATACCAATATTGGCTTCTTCATGTCATAAAATTATTATTATGTGCGTTGTGTGGGAGCGATCTAGTTTATGATATTTAAATATATATCTCTTACTGTAGATTAACTATTTGCAAGGTATTCTATGTAACTTTGATAGTATAGTTTATTCAACCTGCTAAAATACACATGCTATGGTAAGGCTTACTAAGTTTCCACATAATGAAGATTGTTCTATAATTTTCCTCTCAGCTACATACGAGAGCGATGTACACAATTCCTCTTGCGGTTTTCTGCGAAACACTCATCTATACTCTTTTAATGTTTCTTCCTTCATGTTCTAATATAGAATTATTTAACTATTGCCTTCATTTGCAAAAGATAACTAATGCATCCTAGGACATGATTTTACAGTTCACTGCTTTCAAATACAACTCTGTGTGTAATTATTTTCTGTTGATAAATATGTGTGTTTCTTTTCTTTCCCCCTTCTAGCTCTGTCGGCTAATGCATCAATCATAAATCTCAACTTCCAAAAGGAAAAACAAGTAAATACAAATATATAAAACATATATGCATCCATTATATACGCACAAAATGCATGTGTACATCTCTTTTTCATCATAAATCAGATTCTTATCTAACACTATAGACACAATTAAATACAAGAATATTGTGACTGCTACAACATCTAAATCAACAATTCCAATTAACGAGAGCAACAGTAACCTCAAACCAACATTTTTAATTTGGAAAATTGTTACTCGCAACACTGATCCACCCAACCTTGAACCACCTGTGATTCCCCCTGAGCTATGATGATCTTGCGAGACTTCAGTAACCTCTACTAAGCCCCTGATAATGTCTATTTAACATTATCTTCTCACAAACTTTTCCTTAGCATCGTCCTGCCTTCTGGGGATCTATGTCCCCTTAACCTAGGATTCTTTTTTTCGTAAAAAAAAATCCTTTTGTGTTCCCTGCAATGCTTTTCACGGTCTTTATCTCCCACAGAGTATGTAATATATATCCATATATTGTTGGGTTTTGTTATATTCTTTCCACGACTAGCCCCCCTAGCTAAACTGGGGGGTTAGAGGGGGGCGATTAGCCCCCCTCTACAGGGTCCGGGGCAGTGCTTCGGGGAAATTGTTTTTTGGACCCATGGTTTTGTGCGTGGTTTTGTGCATGTTTTTTGCACATGGTTTTGGGCGCGACAGTTTTTGGTCCATGGTATTAGATGCTTCAGCATGTATATATATGTATTGTAACATTGAAAGGAACATAATGAAAACTCAATTTGGTAGTCCTAGTTTTGGGATCCAGGGAAAAATCTCTTTGTATATTTGTTTTATGTGTTATGCTCTCGCCATTGTTTATTTTCTGTTTTTAGAATTTGTATGCTAGTAATTTCTGTATAGGGTTAAAACCTACATTTGGTATCGGAGTTGTTTTGGATTCAAGGGGACACCTTTGTTGCCGAGGGGTTTTGCTCGGGCCTGTGGTAGACCCTGTTTAGTGGGAGATTTGCGAGATCGATTCTGGTGGTGAAAGAAGATGACGAGTAGTGGCAAGATAGAGATCGAGAAATTTAATGGTCAGAGTTTTGAGTTGTGGAAACTCAAGATGGAGGATCTGTTGGTGGATAAAGATCAGTGGATCGTGGTAGATCCGGGTACTAAACGAACGGGAGTGTTTGATGAAGAATGGAAGAAGTTGGATTGGAAGGAAAAGAGCACAATATGATTGTGTGTTTCAGATTCAATATTGTTGAATTTATCAGGGGAAGTTACAACAAAGGCTTTGTGGGACAAGTTAGGGACTTTGTACCAATCTAAGTCTCTGGGGAATAAATTGTTCCTACGGAAAAAGTTGTATAACCCATGGATGAAATGTGGAGACTCGATGACAGAGCATATGAATACATTTAATATTGTGGTAAGTCAGTTATTATCTGTTAATATTAAAATTTCAGATGAAGATAAGGGCATCAATTTGTTGTGTTCTCTTCCAGATTCGTGGGATAATCTAGTTATTGCAATAGGTAGCAATGCAATTGCCTTGCAGTTTGATGAAATAGTCTCATCCTTGCTGATGGAGGAGATGAGACGGAAAAATATGGAGAGCCAGAATGGTGATGTCTTATCTGTATGAAGGCAGTCCCAAAACATAAACAAAAATAAGTCATCGAGTGGGAGATCTAAATCTCGAGGAAAACCCGTAAAGATGTGCTGGAAATGTGGAAAGGAAGGGAACTACAAAAGGAATTGTAAATCTAAAGCTCCTAACAAAGGAAAGGGATTTGATAATTCTCCTTCTACAGAAGTGAAAACCACCTCAGATGAAGGTGGGGATATGTACTTGGCTTCTTCTTCAAGTACACATGTAGATCATGAGGCATGGTTGATTGACTCAGGTGTATCCTTTCACTTCACTCCCCATAGAGAATGGTTCTGCGAGTATGAGAAATATGATGGTGGTGATGTCTTCTTGGGGGATGACAGGAAGGCTAAAATAGTTGGTCGCGGAAAAGTCAAATTGAAGTTGCAAGGTGGAAGGATTAGAACACTTCCGGGTGTTCTGCATATTCCCGCATTAGCCAGAAATCTAATTTTTGTATGCAAGCTGGATGATGCAGGTGTACAAGCAGTGTTCGAGAAAGATACCTGCAAGATGGTTTGAGGAGCACTGGTATCGCTGTGAGGAGTTCAGATTGGAACTCTATACAAGCTACAAGGTAGCACTGTTATTGATGGGTGCAACAATTTTATGGTTCTTGAAGGTGGAACATAAAATCTAGTGGTCTTTGGAGAAAAGACCATGCTATGGCATCAAAGGCTTGGACATATTGGGGAGAAGGGCCTTCGAATATTTCATGGTAAAGGTATGGTAGAAGGTATGACTAATAGCTTTCTAGATTTTGATTTCTGTGAAAATTGTGTATATGGGAAGCAGAATCAGGTGAGTTTCCCCTATGGTGGTAAGAGGGTGAAACAAATATTAGAGCTTGTGCACAATGATGTGTTTAGGCCTGTGAAGGTCCCATCACTGGGTAAGTCTGTGTACTATGTATCATTTATAGATGAATTCTCAAGGAATACATGGAGATATTTCCGTAAGAATAAATTTGAAGTTTTTGACGGGTTTAAGGAATTTAAGGCTTTGGTGGAAAACTAGACAGAAAAGGAGATAAAGGTGCCGATGACATATAACAATGGAGAGCTTTGCAAGAAGCAATTTGTTAGGCCCCTATACTACTAGTGTAACCCCTTATTGTTATTAGTACAACCCCCTTATTATATTGATGTACCCATGTAGTGCCCATATTGTTACTATTGTGCCCCATAGAAGCCCACTATTGTTATTATTGTGCC
This sequence comes from Pinus taeda, assembly GCA_000404065.3. Taxonomy (NCBI): domain Eukaryota; kingdom Viridiplantae; phylum Streptophyta; class Pinopsida; order Pinales; family Pinaceae; genus Pinus; species Pinus taeda. The sequence continues at coordinate 37,964 of APFE030852400.1, forward strand.
CTTACATTATTATTGTTATGTCGGCTCTGATTATGTTATGAGCCCTTAGACTCCTAATATATAGAAAGGAGTATTTTCATTTGTATCATCCAGAATTGTTCATTTATGTAATGTAATGAGGTTGCCCCTCGAAGAGGCAGATATTCTAAGGCGTTGATCTATTTTTCTATCTTTTCTTGAGCTGGTTTCATAGCATTTGGTATCAGAGCTTTGATTCTAGGGTTTTTGCTGCTCAAACAGGTCATCGTGATTTTCGCTATAACTTTTTTTCTGTGAAGTTTCAGAAGTCGCAAAAAAAACCCATTTGAGAAGACTTGGCGCTGAACTTTGGGTCCAAATTTCAGAGCGTTTCGCGGGATATTTTCAGAGATATGATCTGGGGAAGTTGGCCTTTTTGTAGACTCCTGAATTACACTCAAAACAGGTGACCTGGGGAAAATCGTCATAAATTTCTTTCTGAGCATCGGATTGAAATTTCGTAAGAAGTTACAGAAAGAGGACGGACTTTAGTTTTAATTTATATATTTTTTAGAGTCAAATGTTGAAACAGTGACACGTGGCACGTCGTACAAGTTTTCTCTACTGAATTAGTGTATAATCAGGTCACTGTGGGAGATTTGGCATAACTCTTCATTGGAGAATCCAATTGGGGTTAGACTGGTGGCATTAGAAAGAGGACACAGAGGACTACTACAGGTTGTAGTTTCAGAGCTTAAAGATCTGAAAGTACAAAGTTACAGTCATTTCAAGGTTGATCTCCTAAAATCAAGAAAAAGCAAGATGAAGAAGTTTGATGGCAAGGATCCGGTAAATTGGATACGTCAGATGG